>JAJHHK010000293.1:0-59902 GCA_022457145.1 Colletotrichum magnum
ATTAAGAATTTTAAAGATTTAATTTATAATTTAATATATATATATATATATATATATATATATATTAAATTATAAATATTAAGAATTTTAAAGATTTAATTTATAATTTAATATATATATATATATATATATATATATATATTAAATTATAAATTAAATCTTTAAAATTCTTAATAGATTCCTTAGAATATAATACAGATAAGACCGGCTTATTTATATTAGTAGGGTAATAAAAAAGTATATAAAAGACGTAGTGCATAAGAGTATTTTATAGTAGTAAATATAGTAGTATTAGTTAATTTCTTTACTTGCTTAATAGTAGGGGCCTAAAATCTATAAAGTAGAATATTTCTTTTAAATATATAGTTGATTTTCCCTTATAAAGAGTTCTACTAGCCGGGCAGTGTTGTTTGGCTGCCCGGGTAGTATCTCTACCTTTCTAGCTAATAGGATTATATATATTAGTTGTAGTATAAATGCCACGGTCGTAGCGCAATTACCACGGTCGTAGCGTAATTGCCACGGTCGCAGTGTAATTGCCGCGGTTGTAGTGTAATTGCTATAGTTATAGTGTAATTACTATGGTTGTAACGTAATTACTATAGTTATAGTATCGTAAATACAGTACCTTAATTACACCTATTATTATATATAAAGTCTAGTATTTTAATTTCCTTAGTTATAGCATGTGAATTATATTAGTTATAAAGTATTAATTATACTAGTTATAGTGCGTTAATAGCGCTGGTTGTAGTGCGTTATATATAGGGCTAATAGAAAGGCTTAAAACTAGGATAAGTGGGGACACTGCCCGGGCAGCCAGTAGACACTGCCCGGCTAGTAAAACTCTTTATAAATAGGTTCTTTAATAGGATCTATTTACTTACTTTTAGTATTAAGTAGACTTAATAGCCTCGTTTTACTTAAAACCGGCTTTTACCCTAGCTGTATTTTATTCTTTTATTTTAATTAGACCTTTAGTTTAATTTATTAATAAATAGAGTTTATAGTAAAACTAGGTCTTAACCTACTTATATTTTACTTATAATTAGGGTTTATACTAGTATTCGGATCTATAATAGCTATGTTTTATTAATATAATAGGGTTTTAGTATAAAACTAGCTTATAGTTACCCGACTGTTTTAGTTAAAAGTAAACTTAGTTACTGTTTTTAACTTTAACTTAATTACTATTAGAGTAATATACTTTTAGTATTTTTAAACTAGACCTATAATAGGGATATTATAGAACTACTATACTTTTATGCTTTATTTCATTATATATATTACAATATTTAGTAATATTGCTTAAGTTAACATTTAGATTAAATTAAAGCTTTTAGATTTATATAATTCTACTAATAGCTATATTTATCTACTAAGTATTAGGATATAAGTAAGTATATATATATAGTATATAGTACTATATAATAGTACTAATACACTAGACATTATTAGTATAGCTCTTATAGTTATAAAGTTATTACTAATTTAAGTGTTTTTTATACCTTTAGTACGCATTAAAGTCTTTTAGTACTAAAGGGTAACTTTTATACTAAGTAGTGTGTTTTAGTACTTTGAGTAGTATATTACTATATTTAGTTGTACTAATAGTATAGTTACTATATTAGACCTAAAAAATTTTATATAATTTTATAACATTATATTATTTTATAAGTATACTTATATTATAAATAAGGAATTTACTAAGTAGTAGGTTTTTAATTTTTTATAAGTAAGTATTTTAGTAAAGGTATATAGAAAAACGCTAGTAGAAAATATATATAATTATTTAATAAGTTAATAAGTAAAGGTTATATATAAAAATAGGTTAAGTATAAGTTAGGGGATATTTACTTATATAAGAGAAGGTATATATATATACGCTATATATAGCCTAGTAGGGGCTACTTACTTTTATTAACTAGGAGTAATATACGGACTATATAGTATAGCTCCTTAGAGTTCCTAGGACCTACCCTAAAAAAACTCTAACGGCTGCGCTGTATAGGCGCGTAATGTATAGTTAGGGTATAAAACCTCTTAGGTAGTATAGGATTTAAACTTACTACCTCTACCTCTTACACAGTAGAGTCAGGCAGGCTTATAACTACTAAGCTAACTACTAATTAGGTTCTATATATAGTATAATTTAACTAAAAGTTTATATAAGTAAAGGTTTATTCTTATATATTAGTTATACTATTTAGCGCTACTTATTAGTAATAGTATTATTATTATTACTAGTATATTTATATTTACGTCTACTACTATAAAAAGAGTAAGTAAGTAGAATTATTAAAGTATATACGCCCTACTAAGCTTTACTTAAAATAACTTAAGCTAAAGGGAGTTAAACCTACTAAATACACCTTATTAAATACTTTTATTTATTATACTATTAGATAATATATAACTATAAAATATTCCTTTTATAATAACTTATGAAAATATCTATAAAAAACACTATTTAAAAAACATAAAGAACTAAATTTAAAGTAAAAGGCGCGCTTTAAAGTAAGATATTTAATAACTTATTTAGCCTTTTTAAATACTTAAAACTAAAGTTATAGTTAAAGTATATAAAATAACTTATAATAAACGCTATATCTAACTAAGTTATTATAATACTAAATGTAATTAATTTAGTATTGCCTTAGTATGTATTAATATTTATATATAAAATAAAGCCCTTATAGAAGAATAACTTAAGTAATAAAATTAGAGAGGTATATAGTTGTTTAGTTTATAAGTCTTAGCTTTTTAAGTACTTAATAACCTTATTAATATATATAAATTATAAAAGCTAAAGGCACTTTATAGTATAGTTATGAATAATTTTAATCCCTAAGAACTATTACAAGTCTTTACTACCCTCAAAAAAGTAACGTTTTAAAACCTTTTTATAAATAAAAGGGCCTTTTTATATATAGTTCTTAAACAAAAAACATAAAACGTAGTTATTAATATAAAAAAAGAAAATAATATAGCTATTTATTTAATAGTAATTCTTACCTATTATACACTTTAACTTAAGCTCTTTTAAACTAACTTCTAAATAGTATTACTATAAAAATAAAGAGTAGTATAAACTATAAAGTACTTTATCAAACTTAAAAATACACCCCCTTTAGAGTAACTAATAGCCTATAGGCTATATACTCTAGGGAATTATTCAAGTACTTACTTTATTAATGTTTTTTCTTATTGATTAATAGTACTTATATTTATCTACTATAGTACAGCTCTTATAGATTTTAAGTAGTAGGTATTTTTAATCAATTCTAACTACTAATTATACTATTAATACTACTAAAACTAGTGACGCCTTCTATATACCTTCTACTATCCCTCTAAACCTATTAAATCTAAACTAAACCGTCCTATTACTTTCCTTAACTATTATATCCCTCTATAACTAACGCGCTATTACTATATAGCTATAAGTAGTTTAGCTACTTAGCTTTACTATTATTAGTATTTATTTTAATATTATTATATATAGGCCTTACTAAATATACTAATATTAGCCCCTTAGGACTTTAAAATACTAATAGCTACGTTTTTTAACTAGTTAAAGTATTTATAGTTATTTTTAAACTATTAAAAGTATATAGTAGTTCTATTTTATAATAAGTTTTGCTATCCGGGAGGTACTTTCTAGCTATCCRGGAGGTACCCCACTTATTCTACTTCCTAGTTATTTAATTAGCTAGGTAAACTTATATCTATTAGCGTAATTAAGTCGTTGTAACCGGGCGTAATTAATCTATTATAACTATTATAATTAAGCTATTACGACCGTTGTAATTAGAGTACTATAATTACTATATAATTTATGCTATAGTTAAAGTACTGGATTTAAGCCGTTACGACTACTGTAATTAAGCCGTTACGATCGTTATAATTAAGCTATTACAACCGTTATAGTTAGGGTACTGTAATTACTATATAATTTATACTATAGTTGAAGTACTAGATTTAAGCCGTTACAACTAGGCACAATTAAGCTACTGCGATCGATCTAATTAATCCTATTAGTTAGATAAGTAGAGTACCTCCCGGATAGCCAGAAAGTACCTCCTGGATAGCAAAACTCTTTATAATTTATATAGTATTATATTTACTTTAAATTAACGTTTAGTAGTTTAATAGTTTAGAGTATGAAATATAGTAAGGGATACTTTTATATTATTTAAAAGGTTATTTTAGTTAGGTATTAAATTAATATTAAGGCCTATACTTAAACTAAAGAGGTAGTTATAGCCTTTTTTATACCCCCTCTAGGGTAACTAATAGCCTATAGGCTATATACTTTAGAAAATAGCTATTTAGCTACTTAGTTAAGCTTTTTTGTCGTTAATAGTACTCAAATTTACTTACTATAATACAGCTTTTATAAATTTAAAGTAATAGGTGTTTTTAATTAATTTTAAAATAAACTACTAATGCCTTCTATATACCTTCTATATACCTAACTATTACCATCCCTTTAAACCTATTAAATTTAATTTAAACTAAACTATCTCTTTCTTTAGTAAGTTTTACTAGCTAAGTAGTATTTACTAGCTACTTAGGTAGTGTCCCTACCTATTTTAGTTTTAAGCCTTTCTATTAGTTCTGTAATTAATTAACGCGCTGTAACTAGTATTATTAACGCACTACGACTAGCGTTATTAACGCACTATAACCAGCGCAATTAACACTTTATAACTAGTGTAATTCACGCGCTGTGACTAAAGAAATTAAGATACTAGACTTTATATATAATATTAGGTGTAATTGAGGTACTGTATTTATAACGCTGCGACTGTGGTAATTGCGCTGTGACTGTGGTATTTATGCTGCGACTGTGGTAATTATACTACGACTATAGTATTTATACTGTGGTATTTGTACTGTGACCGATGTATATAATCCTATTAGCTAAAAAGGTAGAGACACTGCCCGGGCAGCTAAGTAACACTGCCCGGCTAGTAGAACTCTTTTTAGCCGTTATATCCCTCTATAACTAACGTACTATTACTAAGTAGCTATAGTTAGTTTAGCTACTTAGCCCTACTATTATTTGTATGTATTTTAATATTATTATATATAGGCCTTACTAACTATACTAATATTAAATATTACTAAAATAGCTACTTAGAGCGCTATAGATCTAGTAACTATATTATTTAGTTAGTTAAAGTATTTATAATTAGCCTTAGACTATAAAATACCTAAAAGAGTTTTATTCTATAATTTAAGAATTATTATATTTATATTAAACCTATTACTAGTAGTTTAATAGTAGTAACTTATAGTAATAGTAAACTTCTTCTTTTTTTTATTAGAAAATATAGAGTTTTGTTATCCAGGAGGTACTTTCTAGCTATCCGGGAGGTACCCCACTTATTTAACTAATAGGATTAAGTAGATTAATCGCAATAGCTTAATTATACCCGGTCGTAACGGCTTAATTATAACGGTTGTAATAGCTTAATTATAATAGTTGTAATAGCTCAAATCTAGTACTTTAATTACAGCACAAATTATATAGTAATTACAGTACCCTAATTACAACGGTCGTAATAGCTCAAATCCAGTACTTTCATTATAGTATAAATTATATAGTAATTATAGTACCCTAATTGCGACGGTCGCAATAGCTTAATTACAATAGTCGCAATAGCTTAATTATAACAGTCGCGATGGCTTAATTACGCCCGGTTATAGCAACTTAATTACACTAATAGGTATAAGCTTACCTAGCTAATTAGATAGCTAGGAAGTAGGATAAGTGGGGTACCTCCCGGATAGCTAGAAAGTACCTCCCAGATAGTAAAACTCAAAATATATACTAGTTGCGGGTTAAGTTAATTTTATTAACCCCTTTAAATATAAAGTACTTATTACTACTACTCTTATAACTAGTTAATAACTATAAAGTTATATAATAGTCGTTATTCTAGGAGTAGGAGCTAGTAGTAGGTAGCCTTTTATTAGATACTATAGATTGTTGTTATGTATGTATAGAAGACAGAAGGAATTAATAAAGGCCTTACTTATAGTAGTACTATTTTCTTTAATTCTAAACGCCACTAGGACTTATTAAGCCCTATAGTACATTATAGCACTATAATATAGTATACTCTAGCTAAAGGTTTATATAAGTAAAAGTTTATTTTAATATTACTACTTATTAGTAATATTATTATTATTATTACTATAAAAAGAGTAAGTAAGTAGAATTATTAAAGTACATATATACTACTAAACTATACTTAAAACTACTTAGTAAAGCTAAAGGGGGTTAAAACTACTAAATATACTGTATTAAATAGTTCTATTTAATTATACTACTTAATAAAATATAACTATAGTATATTTTAAGTCTAATAACTTATAAATATATCTAAATAAAATAACTACTTAAAAAACACAGATAGTTTTTTTATAGTTTATTTTAACTTATATAGTAATAAAATAGTATTTATTTTAGAGTTTAGCTATTTAGATACTATTACTTAGCTACCTAAGTACTCCCCTACTTTTTAGACTAATCAGGCTAATATAGTTAACTACGTTGTATAGTCCCTTATAGTACGTTTAATTATACCCTTATAGTACTGCGCTTAATTATACCCTCGTAACGCCACACTTAATTATACCCTTGTAGTACTGTACTTAATTATACCCTCGCGACACTACACTTAATTACCCTTATAGGGCTGCGCTTAATTCTACCCTTGTAATACTATACTTAATTACCCTTATAGTACTATACTCTATTACCCTTATAGTACTATACTTAGTTACACGCGTTATGTAGTTATATAATAAATTCTATTAACTTAATTAGTTTAAAAAGTAAAGGAGTACTTAGATAACTAAGTAATAGTACCTAGATAGTAAAACTCTTATTTTAACTATAAAAACAATTAAAAAGTAACTTTTTATTAAATATTATAATAAGTAGTTTACTTAATAAAATACTTTAAATTATTATATATATAAGTATATAAAAAATAGAGGAATTAATAAAAGTTTTACTTATAGTAGTAGTAGCTTTTTTTAATAGTAAATACTACTAGGGCTTAATAGGCCTACTATATAGTATAATTTAATTAAAAGTTTATATATATAAAGGTTTATTTTAATATATTTAGTACTACTTACTAGTAATACTATTGTTATTATTACTATAAAAAGGTAAGTAAGTGGAATTATTAAAGTATATATACTATAAAATTATATAAAAGAATTTTAAGTTAAAAAGAGTACTAATATAGAAGTTATACTATTAGTACTACTAAGTATAGTAATATACTACTAAAAGTACTAAAATACACTACTTTGTATAAAAGTTACCCTTTAGTACTAAAAGACTTTAATATATACTAAAGGTATAAAAAAGAGTTTTACTATCTAGGTACTGTTACTTAGTAAGCTAGGCACTCCCTACTTTTTTCAGCTAATTAAGTTAATAGGATTAAAGACACTAAAAAACGGTATATTACGTAATTATTTAATATTTAATTTAGTTGTGCTTTTATTACGGCTATACCCTTTTTTTAGCGCGATAAGCTCTTTAGTTAATTATAGCCCCTTTTGCCTTTAAATTAATTAATCCTAGTATAGTGCGGCTAGTACTATAGATGCCGGCACTGTAGATACTAGTGCTATAGATACTAGTACTGTAGATATTAGTGGCTCTAAGCTGCCCCTGGCCTTCTGCGCGCTACGCTAGGATCTCTTTAGTACTAGCGCTTTTAATACTACTTTTTAAAGGGTTAAGAATAGCTTTATATTAAGGTACGGGCGGCGCGCCTTTATTACGGGCAAAATCTGTTATAGTAGTAATATTATTGTAGTAGTTGTAATAAAAAGGTTTTTTTTACTATGTAGCGCGTAGTAGAAGAAATTACGTAGGCGTGGTATAGAGGGATTCTATTAATCTAATTAGTTAAATAAGTAGGGAGTACCCGGCTAGTTAAGTAATAGTGCCCGGATAGTAAAACTTATAAAAAATACTTATATTAGTAATAACTTTATAATAATAAAAACTATATTAGTAATTTTTCATATATTAGTACTATTATATAGTACTATATACTATATATATATATACTTATTTATATTTTAATACTTAGTAGATAAATATAGCTATTAGTAGAATTATATAAATTTAAAAGTTTAAATTTAATTTTAATATTAACTTAAGTAATATTACTAAATATAGTAATATATGTAATTAAATAAAGTATAGAAGTATAATAGTTATATAATATCTCTATTATAGGTTTAGTATATAAATACTAAAAGTATATTACTTTAATAGTAATTAAGTTAAAGTTAGAAATAGTAACTAAGTTTACTTTTAATTAAAATAGTTAGGTAAATATAAGTCGGTTTTATATTAAAACCCTATTATATGAGTAAAATACGGCTTTTATAGATCTAAGTACTAGTATAAACCTTAATTATAAGTAAAATATAGGTAGATTAAAACCTAGTTTTACTATAAACTCTATTTATTAGTAAATTAGACTAAAGGTTTAATTAAAGTAAAAGAATAAAATATAGCTAGAGTAAAACCCGGTTTTAAGTAAAATAAGGCTGTAAAACAGGACTGTTAGATTTACGTAATAGTAAAAGTAAGTAAGTAAATTCTACTAAGGAATTTATTTAGAGTATTACTATCTGGGCAGTGTCTTTTAGCTATCTAGGTAGTACTTTACTTTAGTTCTATACTAGGTCTCTAATTAGCTCCTACTATATACAATCTACTACTATAACTACGCACAATTAAGCTACTACTATAACTACGCGTAATTAAACTACTACTATAACCGCGTATAATTAAACTACTACTATAACTACGCACAATTAAGCTACTACTACAACTACGTATAATTAAGCTACTACTACAACTACGTATAATTAAGCTACTACTACAACTACGCGTAATTAAGCTACTACTATAACTACGCGTAATTAAGCTACTACTACAACTGCGCGTAATTAAACTACTACAACTACGCGTAATTAAGCTGTTACTACTATGACTATATATAATTAAGCTACTACGACTACGCGTAATTAAGCTATAGTAACCGCGCGTAATTAAGCTACTGTGACTACGCGTAATTAAACTATATAGTCCTATTAGTTAGTAAAAGTGGAGTACTGCCCGGATAGCTAAAAGATACTGCCCGGATAGTAATACTCTTTATTTATAAGGCAAAACTTTTTATATATTTAAACGGAATTCTTTATTTTATAAATTTTAGAGACCTACTAATAAGCAAACAAATTAGCTAATACTACTATAATTACTACTATAAAATACTCTTATATACTATGTTTTTATACTCTTTTTCGTTACTCTACTAATATAAATAAGCCGGTTTTATTTGTATTATATTCTAAAAAATCCATTAAAAATCTTAAAGATTTTCTTTATAATCTTACATATACTTATCCTCTTTTATACTAATAATATTCTTATTATATACTATAGGGATAATACTATGAAAGTAAAGTAAATTATTAAGGGTATTAAAGTAAAGTATAAACTTAAGGAGTAAAAAGCCGTTAAGTAGTATTTTAGGATTTAAGTTATTTATAACTATAAGGTAAAGAAGATTTATTTTACCTATAATTAGTACATCTAACGCGTCGTAAAGAAGTTTAGTTTTATAAACTCTTACTACCCTTTAACTCTATTACTACTTACTCCTTTTAAGAAAAATACTAAAAACCCTATTAGTAGTAAAGTAAAGCTATATTAAAAAAAGATTAGTTTAATCTTATATACTATAATTATAATTCGCCCTAATATAGCCTTTACTTATACTATTTTTTTAAGATTTCTAATAAACCCTTTTTATAAATACTAAGTTACTATAAATTAAGTTATAAATTACCTATATTATACTTACTACTTTTTACTCTACTATAGTAGCTTAGAGAGTAAGGGAGTATAAGTACTTTTAATTACTAGGGATACTTTATTTATAAATAATAAAGAAATATAAAGGTCGTTCTAGGGATATATTATTTTACTTTTTAGTAGCTCTATTTAGTAAAAGGCTATTAAGTAAAATACTATAATAACTTTAATAATTAAAGCTAAGCTTTTTAGTCTTAAGTATACTATAAAAAAATAGAGTTTTACTATCCGAGCAGTACTTTTTAGCTATCTAGGTAGTACTCTACCTTTTAGGCTAATAGGATTAATAAAATCTAAATATACTAAAAAACGGTATATTATATAATTACTTAATATTTAATTTAATTACATTTTTATTATAGCTATAGCTATATCTTAGTATAGCAACCTTACCGCCTTTAACTAATTACAGCCCCTTTTACCCCTTAGTTAATTAATCCTAACTAAGCACAACTAGCGCAGTAAATACTAACGGCTCTAATCCGTCTACTACCTTCTACGCACTATACTAGGAGTACTTTAGTACTAGTAGTCCTTTTACTATAATATATTCCTATATTAATTAACTACCGCTACTACTAGGTGTAGGTATTAGCTATAAAAGCTTATTATTAAAGTACTTAAAGGCTAAATAATCATAGTAAATACTTAGTTTAACTAGCCGTAGTACTAGATTCTTTACCTTTTTTAGCTTCTTTAGCTACTTTAGCTTTCCAGTACTACTTTATAGTACTGTACTTTTTTAAGACTACTTATAAAGCGTCTTAATTAATAGTAGGTTCTTAATATAGAGGAGGGTATTATTAAAGTTAAGTAGCTAATATAGATACAAATAAAGGTAGTACTTATACTTAGTAACCTTTTTATTAGCCTTTATAAGCTTAAGGATATAGTAGGTATAGAGTAGTTTAAACTAGTTAATAAAGTAGTTATAGTAAAGTTCTAAATTACTAAGCTTAAGGACTACTTTTAAGAGTATTACTATTACTATAATTAAGTACTACTATATTATAAAGTTAAGAGTAAAATAGCCTATATGTTTTAGTATATCTCTAAGTTAGTTTTTCTATAGTAAATAGTTTTTTTAAGTATATACCTCTATTATTACTATATACGTTAAGTAGTCCCTTTCTTTATTCTAAAGTATTTCCTTTACTACGTTAGTAACGCCTAGAAAATTAGTAGTACTATAAATAATATACAACTTAAAGTCCTTATAAAACGTTTTTATAGGTAAGTTAGTTTAAACCCTAAAGTTAACATTATAGTTAATATAGTACTACGCCTACTACTCTTTAACAGAAAAGTAAGTTTTATTAATATAGTTAAAAATAGTTTATTAGTTCTAAAACTTATACTTAAGTTACTTTAAAGTAGCTTTAAAGTTTTTAATAGTATCGCTATAAATAATATAAGCCTATAGCTTATAAACGCCTTTATAGCTATATTTAATAACAAGGTTATTAAGTTAATTAAACAAAAGAGTCTTGTTAATATAGGTAAGTTTATTAAAGCTATTAAGGCTTAGATTATAGAGGGCGGTTTTAGAAGTATCTTTTTCTTTATTCCTATTAACCTTATACTTATTATTAACAGGGCCACTAGGCCTAACCTACTTATACTTAGTATTAACTTTAATATTAGTATTAATATAATAAACGTATAATTAAAGCTATATATTAGGGATTATAGTGATAATAGTGCTATAAAAAGCGTTCTTATAGTTAGTAATAGTTATATAGAGAGCCCTAGTACTGATCTCTTTGTATATAGAGTTAAGGCTTTTAATTAAGAAGTTAAACCCCTTATAGTACTCTGTATTAATAAAGTTAAACGCATAGTTAAATAAAGAGCCGATATTTATTATTCTAGTAACTTAAAAAAAGGGTCTTTTAAAGTAGTTTATTTAGTATATATTATTTATACTAAGGACCTTAAGGAACCACTTTTATATTATTTTATACTAAAAATAGGTTTAAACAATGCCCTTAGGGATATTAAGGTTTAAAGTTAACTATTTAATACAATATTTAAGGCCTAAAGTAATAAAGTAGTAGAAGAGGACTTAAGTAGGTATATAGTTAGTAAGTAATTTAATACACGCCTTTTAATACGCGTTATTAATATCTTTTTATATAAAGTAGGTTATATCGTTACCTAATATAGTTTACTTAACTATAGTACCAATCTTATATAGCTTAATAGTATTATAAATAAAAAGGTTACTTACTAAATTATACTAAATAGTAGTAAATTAATAGTAAGTTAGGTAAATAAAGGGATTAAGAAATAGGTAGTAGTTATAAGTTTTATAACCTTTTTTAAACTTCTATACCTACTTATAATTATTAAACTTTATAGTATTAGTAATACTTTATTAAGTATAACTAAGTTTAAAAGTTATAGTTTTTTAAAGGCTAWTAGCCTTAGTTTAGTATATAGTATCCTAATTATAGTAAAGAAACTACTATATAGGCACACTACTTTTGTTCTTATTAAAACCCTATTTATAAATAATTACAAAGCTATAGGTACGCACAAAGGCATTTAAATAATCCTAAAGCTTATTAATAGTATTAAAGAGTATACTATCTTATAAAGGGTTTAGAATAGCTTTATTTTTATTACTAGTAGCACTAATAGCGCATAGAATCGTTACGTTAGCTATAAGGGTAGTAATACTAATTGTAGGTTAATAAAAAAGAAATTGTAGTAGAGAGGGGCTGGTGTGGAAAAAAAGATAAGTAGAAAGATCCTATTAATTCTATTAGCCTAAAACGTAGAGTACCGCCCGGATAGCTAGAAAGTACCACCTAGATAGTAAAACTTAAAAAATAATCGCCCTTAAAAAACTCTTTAAAGACCTTAAACTTAAACTCAGTAATATATAGTAAATCTACTATAATAATTATAAAACTATATACTTTATAATAGGGGAAAAGGAATATATCTTAATATAACTTTACTATATTAATATATAAAATATATAGCTTTACTAAAGGTATACTAAAAAGTTATTTAATATTATTTATATACTAACTAATAAAATACCTACTAATAGCCTTACTAAAGTACTCTTCTATTTAACGTTTAAATAGTTTAAAGTACTTCTTAACCTTTAAGATATTAAGTTATATATTATAAAGAGTAAAAAGAGTATATAAAGTAAATATAGCTTTAGGCCTATATTTATTTAATTCCTTTTAGCTTAAGGGCTAAGAAGTATAAAAAGCTCTTATAAAAAAGCTACTACTATACTATACTAAACACTACTACTAAACTAAATACTACCACTACTATAAATACTACTACTAAAGTAAACTTATACTATTATCATTACTACTACTACTAAAGCAGACTTATACTAGGTTAGAGTCGGGTAATACTACTACTATTAAAGCGGACTTACGCCTTTTTATATTTAGCCTATAAAGTATCCTTAAATATACTTAATATAGACTAAAATAAAGAGGCCGTACTTTAGTTAAAGTTAACTATAACTAGGGTATTAAAGTTCACTTAAATAATAGTTAAATATAAAGGCTCTTTATTATAAATAAAAAAACACTTCTTAATACTTATTCTAACTACCTTCTTAAGGGTCTATAGAGCTATAGCTACTTTAAATAACTTTAAAGGAGTTATTTTTATAAAGGTTATTTTAACTTTAGGAGCTAGTATTAAAAAGACTAAAGCCTTTTCCTTCCCCTTTCCTAAAAGAGTATACCCCTAATTACTACTTTTACTCTTTAGTATTAATACTAATAAAAACTAAGCCTTTGTATTATTAAGGGCTATAAAGATATAATACTTAGTATTTTTATACTAAACTATAGTTTTTATAATAAAGAACCCGTTTTATTAATACTAAATAAAGTTATTTTAAAAAAAGGAAATATAAAGCTTCTTTTTATTCTTATAATAATAATACTTTAAGTTATTAGTTAGAGTATTATATATACTAGGGTCTCTATTAGTTAGTATACTATAAACGTACTAAATATAAATAAAAGCCCTAGACTAAATACCCTTACTATTAAAAACTACTATACTTTTAACTATATTAGAGTAAAGTTAGTAACTAAACCTAAAAGATACTAAGAAATAACTAAACTTACTATAACTACTTAAGAGTAGCTTAGGTATTTAAGAAGTAGGGAGAAGTGTATTATTAAAAAGCCCTAAGCCTCCCTTTTTCACAGTCTCCCCCTAAGCTATAGTAGACTAGTTAGTAGAGGTAGCTAAAGTTACTTCTTTAGTATAGTATAAAACTATTTTAACTAGTTAGTATAGATTTATAGTAATAAAGGTAAAGTTAATTTACTTTAAAAGGCTATAAACTCCATATAATTAACTAACTAAGTAGCTATAAAGTTAAAGTACTTTTTTTCTTTAAAATTTATATAAATATAAAGTTAGTTATAACCTAACTAAAATAGTAATAAATAGACTTACTATTAAGAGAAGTAAAAATAGTTTCCTATTTAAAAGGCTCTTCAAAGCCTCCCTTACTACTAAAGTTATTAAGTTAGTTTAGATTAAAATATATATTAGTATAGGTATTAATAGTATAAAAAGAAAACAACTAAATATACTAACAATAGCGTTAGTAGCTACTACTATAGCTACTATAGTAGCCACAGCCTCTTTATTAGTCTTATCCTTTGCGTACTTTATAGTATATACTATATATATGAACTTAGTTTACTTCCTTTTAAAAGTATTATTAACTATTATACTATATAACTTATTAAAATACTATATCTTAAACTAAATACTATAAACACTTTTAAACTATATAAAGTATAGCGTTATAGTATTAAGGGCAAAACTAAGGGTATTTATACCTTATAGTAATATTATTACTAGAGAAAAAAAAATTTAGGGCCCTTAGAGGATTATTATTTACCTACTTTAAGCTAAATATTTACTTAAATCCAGCTAATTAAAAGTACTTAAGGATATTTATTGATTTTTTTACTTACCTCTTACTATATAGATAAAAGTATAACTACTCTTTAGTAATAATAATAAAGTATTGTAATAAAGTAAGAGTAGTATTAATAAAGTAAAGGGATTTTTATTTTATTTATTAGTCTCTTTTATAAAACAAAAACTTCTATTTATACTTTTTCTTATTGAATATTAATATATATATTTTTAGCTATGCGTTAAAAGGCCGCGAGTATAGTGTTTTTAGACTTTTTTATAAGTTTAGGGGGGTGTATTATAATAGTTAAAGTTATTTAAAGCTACGTATATAAGTACCTACTTACTTTAGCGGCTTACTTAAGTAACTTTACTCTATCTCTAGCCCCTATAAAAGGGTCTTTACTTTTACTTCTATATATTATAAGACTTAAAGATTAAGCTATTACTTTACTTTACTTTAACTACTTATACTTAGCTGCGTAATATCTTATAATATATAGAAGTAAAAGTAAAGGCCCCTTTATTAGGGCTAAATATAGAATAAAGTTACTTAAGTAAGTTATTAAAGTAAGTAGTTACTTATATATACAGCCCTAAATAACTTTAGCTATTATAATATACCCCCCTAGACTTAAAAGAAGTTTAAAAACGCTATACTTATAGCCCCTTAATATATAGCTAGAAATATATATATTAATATTAAATAAAAAAGAGTATAAAGAGAAGTATTTTTCTTATAAAAGAGACTAATAAACAAAATAAAAATCTTTCTACTTTATTAATACTACCCTTATTTTATTATAATACTTTATTACTCTTACTAAAGACTAGTTATACTTTTATTTATATAGTAAAAAGTAAATAAAAAAATTAATAAAGAGTTTTACTATCTAGGCGACCCCCTTTAGCTATCCGGGCGACCCACTACTTTTTATACTAATTAGATTAATAGAATCTATCTTACCGCTTAATTATTAACTTTTCCCTAGCGCGCCCGATTTTTTTCCTCTTTTATAATAACTATAGTTATAAGCTTACTACTACGAATATAACTATAACTATACTGTTAATTGACCTTAGTAATAACGATATTAAATATGAAGCTATTCTTAACCCTTTTAAGGGCGGTATTAATAGTAGTAAAAGTGCCGATACTATTAAAGAGCTATAGAACTATTTTAATGTTTTTGCCCACTAGTACGGCTTTACTATTATTAAAAAGAACGGTACTAAGAAGCGTAATAGCGTGAATATATAGTAGTCTCTCTAATACAACCGTAATAAGGCTTAAGCTACTAAGGGAGTTAGTTTTTATAAAACTATAATATAAAAGGTCGGCTATACCTAGTAGGGTATTACTACTATAACTAAGTTAAGTAACTAGAAGTTTATTTAGAGACTAAAAAAAGGCTATAAGAAGTATACTTACGGCCCCTTTCTTAACCCCTTTATTTATTTAACCTATTAATAACTTACTAGTACCTAGAAGAGCCTTATTACTAACCTCTTAAAGTATAATACTATTAAACCCTAAAAGATTAGTACTATAGTCTAAGATATAGTTAAAGATACTGGTACTTAGGTGTACTTTACCTAGAAGGATATTAATAACGCTTAGTAGAAGCTTTACTTAAAGAGCCTTAGTAGTAGGACCCCTACCTAAGCCCTTTTTTATTATCTCTAGTAGAAAGGCCTTAAGTATTATATTAAGTAGTCCTTTAATAACCCTAACGTCCTTAAGGCCCTTATATAGACCTATCTATAGTACGAAGTTATATAAAAGTGGTTCCCTAAGGTCCTAGGTATTAATAATATATATAAAACTAACTAGTATAAAATGCCTTTATATTAAATTACAAGAACTATAGATATTAACTTACTCTTTAATATTACGTTTCGCTTTAGCTTATTAAAGCACTTCTAGGGGTATAACTTTTTAATTAAGTCTTTAAACTCTATCTATAAAGAGATTAGTATAGCTTTTCTTTATATTATAATTATAGATTACAAGGATGCGTTACGTGCTACTATTACTAATACTATACTAAACGTACGCTTATAGTTATATATCTTCTATATAAATACTAACGTTAAGGCTAACGTTAAATATAAGTAAAAGGGCCCTAGTAGTGTCTCCGTTAATAAGTTTAAGGTTAATAAGGATAAGATTACTACTAAGGCTACTACTAAAGCTAAAAAGGCTAATAAAGCTAAGACCGCTACTTTACTCTATAATTCTATAGTTGCTAGCCTTAACAAACTTACTAAAACTAATAAAACCCTTTTATTACGTTAGTTTAATAACCTTATTATTAAGTATAGTCCTAGTAGCTTTTATAAACTTTAGGTATATATTATTTATACTAATACCGTTTTTAACTTTAATATAGCTTTTAACTGTCTCTAAAAGGACTTTACTAACTAAGAGGGCATCTATATCTATTTTAATAAAACCTACCTTTTTACTAAAGAGTAGTAGGCCTAGTGTTAGATTAGTAAAAATAAAAACTATAGTATATATACTAATAGTCCTACTAAAATAGCTTATAAGGATTTAAAGTTATATATAATTTATAGCTACTTAGACCTTTTTAAAGTCCTTAATACTATTAAAGAGATGTTTTAAAATAAGGAGTAGGACTATATTTAGTGTACCGCTGCAATAGAGTTACGTAGCTACTATAAGTATTTGTAGTAAGATTACTAGCTAAGTAACTTACTAAAGTATATAGGATATAAGGCCCTTAACTTTATAGCTTATTAGTATAGGATTGCCTTAATAGTAATACCCTTATATAGCTACCTAGATTTAAAAGATCTACTACTATACTAGGGTCGCTTTAGTAACTAGTATAAGCTCCTGTGCGTATATACTATTCTTAGGGTTATAAAGACTAAGGGCCTAAAGCTTTTAAAGTATAATATTAACCTACGCTAGTAGTTAAAGTAGTTTTTTAATTTTAATAATACCCTACTAAAGATCTAGGATCCCTAAGTTATTACGATACTCTATAGTTAGCCCTAAGGCTTTCGTAATAATAGACTAGTAAGTAGTGCTAGTAGTGGCCCGGCCCTAAAGTTAAAGGCTTTAAGGGCCTTAAAAAAGGCGGTAAATTTAGTGCTAAGGCCTATAAAGTCTAGTATTTATTATAACTAATCTTACTTTAAGTATAGCTCTAATAATAAGCTTTTTTAGCTTTAACTATAGTATAGTTAGTAATTTACTTAAGGATGTATTATAGTAGGTAGTAGTAAAGCTTTWAAAGCTTTAGTAGTAAAAAAGCCTTAGTATAGTGCCTAGAAGACGGCTAGGGAATTAGTAGTACTATTATTAACTACTCTAGTATTACTAAGTTAGGATAGATTAATTTAGGGGTAAAAAGAGGTATAAAACGTAGTATAATTAGCTAACTTAGGCCTTAAGAGTTTATTTTACTAAGATATATTAATTACTATAATAAAAACCTAATTAAATTAAATGTTGAGTAATTATATAATATACCGTTTTTTAGTGTATTAGGATCCTATTAACTTAATTAGCTAAAAAAAGTAGGGAGTCGCCTGGATAGCTAAAGGGGGTCGCCCGGATAGTAAAACTCTTAATAAATATCTTTAAGTACTTTTAATTAACTAGATCTAAGTAAATACTTAGTTCAAAGTAAGTAAATAATAATCCTCCAAGGGCCCTAATTTCTTTTTTTTTCCTTAGTAATAGTATTACTATTAAGTATAAATACCCTTAGTTTTACCTTTAATACTGTAATACTATACTTTATATAGTTTAAAAGTATTTATAGTATTTAGTTTAAAATATAGCATTTTAATAAATTATATAGTATAATAGTTAATAACGCTTATAAAAGGAAGTAGACTAAGTCTATATATATAGTATATACTATAAAGTATATAAAGGACAAAGCTAATAAAGAGGCCGCAGCTACTACAATAGCTATAGTAGTAGCTACTAATACTACTATTAGTATATTTAGTTATCTTCTTTTATACTATTAATACCTATATTAATACGTATTTTAATTTAAACTAACTTAATAATATTAGTAATAAAAGAGGCTTTAAGAAGCCTTTTAAGTAAAAAACTATTTCTACCCCCCCTAATAGTAAGTTTATTTATTACTATCTTAGTTAAGTTATAACTAACTTTATATTTATATAAATTCTAAAAAAAAGAACTATTTTAACTTTATAACTACTTAGTTAGTTCATTATAAAGAGTTTATAGCTTTTTAAAGTAAGTTAACTTTACTTTTATTACTATAAATCTATATTAACTAGTTTAAATAGCTTTATACTATAAGTTTTGCTATCCGGGAGGTACTTTCTAGCTATCYRGGAGGTACCCCACTTATCCTACTTCCTAGCTATCTAATTAGCTAAGTAAGCTTACACCCATTAGTGTAATTAAGTCATCGCGACCGGGCATATTTAAGCTATTACGACCGTTGTAATTAGGGTACTATAATTACTATATAATTTATACTATAATTAAAGTACTAGATTTGAGCTGTTATAACTGTTGTAATTAAGCTATTACGACTGTTGTAATTAAGCTATCGCAACCGTCGTAATTAAGCTATTAGGACCGTTATAATTAAGCTATTGCGACCGTTGTAATTAAGCTATCGCGACTGTTGTAATTAAGCTAATACAACTAGGCGCAATTAAGCTATTACAACCATCGTAATTAGGGTACTATAATTACTATATAATTTATGCTGTAATTAAAGTACTGGATTTAAGCCATTGCGACCGGGCGCAATTAAGCTGCGATTAATCTAATTAATCCTATTGGTTGGATAAGTGGGGTACCTCCYRGATAGCTAAAAAGTACCTCCCGGATAGYAAAACTCTATACTATACTAAAGAGGTAACTTTAGCTACTTTTACTAACTGATTTACTATAACTAAAAGAAAGGCTATAAAAAAGGGAAGTTTAAGGCCTTTAATAACGCCCTTTTCCCTACTCTTAAAACGCTTAAGTTACTCTTAAGTAGTTATAGTAAGTTTAGTTATTTTATATTATCTTTTAAATTTAGTTACTAACTTTACTTTAGTATAACTAAAAGTATAGTAGTTTTTAATAATAAGGGTATTTAGTCTAGGACCTTTATTTATATTTAGTACGTTTATAGTATACTAGTTAGTAGGGGCTTTAGTATATATAATACCCTAACTAATAACTTAAAGTATTATTATTATAAAAATAAAAAAAAGCTTTATACTCTTTTTTTAAATAATAGTTTTACTTAGTACTAATAAAACGGGTTTTTTACTATAAAAACTATAGTTTAGTATAGAGATACTAAGTATTATATCTTTATAGTTCTTAATAATATAAAAACTTAACTTTTATTAGTATTAATACTAAAGAATAAGAGTAGTAACTAGGGGTATACTCTTTTAGAAAAAAAGAAAACAAAGGCTTTAGCTTCTTTAATATTAACTTCTAGAGTTAAAATAACCTTTATAAAAACAACTCTTTTAAAACTATTTAAAGTAGCTATTATTTTATAGACTCTTAAAAAGGTAGTTAAAGTAAGTATTAAAAAGTATTTTCCTACTTATAACAAAAAGCTTTTATATTTAGTTATTACTTAAGTAAACCGTAATACTCTAATAATAGTTAACTTTAACTAAGAGTTTTACTATTTAAGTAGTATTACTTAGCTATTTAGACAGTACCTACTTTTCTAGCTAATTAATATACAACAACCCGCACACAAACTACCGCGCAGTCTCTTATAGTATACTTAATTACCCTTGTAGTATAGTACTTAATTACCCTTATAGCGCGCTTAATTACCCTTATAGCATACTTAATTACCCTTGCAGCGCAGTACTTAATTACCCTTATGGCGCGCTTAATTACCCTTATAGCGCGCTTAATTACCCTTATAGCGCAGCACTTAATTACCCTTATAGCGTACTTAATTACCCTTATAGCGCGGTTTATTTATATATTTAATATATTTATAGTACTACTTATAGTAAAGTAAATAAAGAAATCTACTAAATAAAGAATATTTATAGTAAAAAATTTAGTAAAAATACGCTTTAGTTAAATATATATATCTATTAAAGTAATTAGTAATAGTTATTTAAAAAAAATACGTTATTAATATTAATCCCCTTTAGTAACTATAATACTTAAAGTTATTAYAATAACTTTTACCTACCTACTCTTATACTATAAAGCGCGGCGTAGTAGTAACTGTAGTAGTAGACGTAGACGTGGACGTACTAGTAATAATAATAATACTATTACTAATAGGCGGTAATATTAAAACAAACCTTTGCCTTTATAAACCTATATTTAGATTATACTATACGTAGGGCCTAATAAGCCCTAGTAGCGTTTATAATTAATTAAAAGGTACTATTACTATAAGTAAGGCTTTTATTAATTCCTCTGTCTTTTATACACGTATTTAATAATTCTTTAAAGTAAAGATACTAAATGTATTATATTTAAAATACTTAACTTTATCTCTACTAGTCCCTAGCTATACCTATAGCTTATTAATGTATTAATAGTATTAATTATTTTAAGTAACTATAAATAGCTTATATAACTTACCGTCTTATACAGTCTAAATCAGTTTAACTTAGCTAAAAACTAGAAGTTCTATTTATATAGAGATAAAGTACGCGTTGTAATATTTAACTTTATATACTGTTAAATAAATAGTAATAGTATAGCTATAAATACCACTATAACTAACTACTATAGAAGTATAAATAGTGCTTTAAAGGTCCTAAGGTTTAATAACTACTATACAGACTTTAACTAAGTAAAGAGTATAGTTACTAAAGCTATAGAGCCCTAAGTAGCTAATATTAGTATATTTAGTAAGGCTAATACTATTAAGACGGATACTAACAATAGTAGGGAGCGGCTAAACTAGCTATAGCTACGCGGCTAATAATAGCGCATTAGTTACGGGGGGATATAATAGCTAAGAGAAGTAAAGGAACGGTTTAGATAAATTTAATAGGTTTAAAAGAACGGTCTAGGAGGCGTATAGACGGTAATAGTAGTTTTAGAAGCGTTAGTAGTATAATTCGTAGTTGAAATTAATTAAATACTCTTATTACTTTAAATCCGTAGTAGCTGCGTTATAGTAGGTAAATTCGCGTGCTAACTATACATAACGTATAGACTATTAGTTAAGGGGAGGGGAGAGGGGTCCTTAGTAGTAGGGTCTCTACTAGTAACGTATTTATAGTTAAGTAGCCGCTTGGGGATACTAAGGATATAGCGCGGTTTATATAGAGCTATACGTACTTATATAAAGGGATCCTTTTAGGATAATTAACTAAAAAAGTAAGTACTACTTAAATAGTAAAGTAACACTACTTAAATAGTAAAACTCTAAACTAAAGTATAACCTTTTTATTTTATTTTATATTAAATATATTTAAAAATACTTTATAAGTTAAATATAAAAAAGTATAAGTCTACTTCAGTAGTAGTAGTAATAATAATAGTATAAGTCTACTTTAGTAGTAGTAGTAATAATAATAGTATAAGTCTACTTTAGTAGTAGTATTAATAGTAGTAGTAGTATTTAGTTTAATAGTAGTACTTAGTATAGTATAGTAGTAGCTTTTTTATAAAGGTTTTTTATACTCCCTAGTCCTTAAACTAAAGGAATTAAATAAATATAGACTTAAGGCTATATTTAATACTCTTTTTACTTTCTATAATATATAACTTAATATTTTAAAGGTTAAAAAGTACTTTAAACTACTTAAACTTTAAATAGAAAAGTACTTTAATAAAGCTATTAGTAGGTATTTTACTTATTAGTATATAAATATTTTTAAATAACTTCTCAGTATACTTTTAGTAAAGCTATATATTTTATATATTAATATAGTAAAGGAGTTTTGCTATCCGGGCTCTATTAAGTAACTATCTAGGCCCTCCCTTACTTTTTAAGCTAACTAAGTTAGTATAGTTAACTATATTATATAGTCCCTTATAGAAGCGCGCTTAATTATAGTCGCTATACTATACTTAATTATAGTTACTATACTATACTTAATTATAGTCGCTATACTATACTTAATTACAGTTACTATACTACACTTAATTATAGTTACTATACTACACTTAATTATAGTTATAATACTTAATTATAGTTATAGTTATTAATATAGTAGTATATATTATTATTATTTATATATTTAATATATTTATAGTACTAC
Source organism: Colletotrichum magnum (assembly GCA_022457145.1). Taxonomy (NCBI): domain Eukaryota; kingdom Fungi; phylum Ascomycota; class Sordariomycetes; order Glomerellales; family Glomerellaceae; genus Colletotrichum; species Colletotrichum magnum. The sequence goes on from JAJHHK010000293.1 coordinate 23,096, forward strand.
TTATAGTAAAGTAAATAAATAAATCTACTAAATAAAAAATATTCTTAGTAAAATATTTAGTAAAAATACGTTTTAGCTAAACGTATATATTTAATAAAGTAATAGGTAAAGGTTGTTTAAAAAAAAGATACGTTGTTAATGTTAACCCCCTTTAGTAACTATAACGCCTGAAGTTATTATAATAACTTCTACCTACCTACTCTTATACTACAAAGCGCGGCGCGGTGGTAGCCATGGTGGTAGACGTAGACGTGGATGTACTAGTAATAACGACGATGCTATCACCAATAGGTGGCACTAAACTCACAGCGCAACTAACATATTAAAATAAACCTTCGCTTGTACAAACCTTTAGCCGGATCACACTGTGTGTAGGGCCTGATAAGCCCTAGTAGCGTTTATAATTAAAAAAAAAGGCACTACTACTACTATAAATAAAGCCTTTATTAATTCCTCCTGTCTTTTATATTCCTACGTATTTAATAATTATAATAAGTTTAATATAGCTTAATAACTATATAATATTTAAGGGCTTTAGCCTTTTAGCTATAGCCTTTAAAGACTTCTTTAGAGCTAGCTAGGCTACTAAAAATATAAGCCTTAGTAGCTTTAATAGTAATACTAACTTTATAGACCTTCTACTTAAAACGTAAATAGCCGTTACTAAGTTTAAATACTACCTACTACTAAAGAACTACTTAGATCTATAAATCTAGCCCTTATATAATTAACTATACTAGCTACTAATTAAAGATGTAGTAAAAAAAGTTAAAGTGTAGGCGCGTTACCTAAGAGCCCTAGTCTAGTATAGTAGCGTAATAGGTACTACTACTATAGCTATTAAGGCCCTTAATAGTATAAAGAAAGCTAGGAATCGGTACATAGCCCAAGACTTAACTATAATATATTAAGATATATACTAATAAAGGCAGGGCGGATCCTTTAAATAAGGTTAACTAGCTATAGCGACGCAGTTAAGGGAAGTAGAGGGACGGTTTAGATTAGATCTAATGGGTTCGGAGGGATAGTAACGTCGGGCGCGGGGGTATATAGAGGCGTATAGACGGTGTTAGTGGTTTTAGAGGTGTTAGCGGCGTAATTAGTAGTCTATTTTAAAATTAATTAAATACTCCTATTACTTTGAATCTATAGTAGCTGCGTTATAGTAGGTGAATTCGCGTACTAATTACTTATACGTAACGTATAGACTATTAGTTAAGGGGAGGGGGGAGGGGTCCTTAGTAGTAGGGTCTTTATTAGTAATATATTTATAGTTAAGTAGCTACTTAGGGATACTAAGGATATATATTATTATTATATAATAGATTTTATTAACTTAATTAGTTTAAAAAGTAGGAAAGGGCCTAAATAGCTACTTAATAAAGCCTAGATAGTAAAACTCTAATAAAGTTACTATTAGATTTTATATATATTATATATATTAACGTTATGTGTTATTCTATAGTCTATAGTACTATTAACGTATTTTTTACTTTAATAGCGTTATAGGCCTTTAAGCCCCTAAACGCAGCTATAGCCTCTAAAGCTAGTAAAATATTAATCTAGAGTAGCTATTAGTTTCTTTAAATACTAAAATCCGCTTATATATTATAACGTACTAGCAGCTCTAAGTTATATAATTTAATACGCTTTTCTAGTAAGGGCCTTATAAGGGCCTTATTAGATCTATTTATAAATAAAACTATATACTAACTGTGCTCTAACTACTCTATAGTTATTTTTATATAACTCGCCTTTTTAGAGCTATAATCCCCTTATAGTCCTTATTTTAAACAGTCCTATTATCCTTATTAAACCTCTTTCTTTATAGTAAAAAGAGTAATACTATTTTTAAAGTACTTAAAAGCTATAGTCCCTCTACTTTATTTATTATTAGTAAAGTTAAGGCCTTTTAGCTACTCCTTTTAAGACTTAGTATTATAAAGTACCTAAAGTTATACTATTTAATTTACTATATTAAGCTACTTAAGGAAGATTTTAAAGCGGGTACTAGTAAGTAGTTTTATAAGGCTATTTACTATGAGTATTGCTATCCGGGCGGTGTCTTTTAGCTATCCRGGCGGTRCTCCACTCTTATTAGCCAATAGGACTATATAGATTAATTGCGCGTAGTCACAGTAGTTTAATTGCGGTCACAGTAGCAGCTTAATTACGCATAGTATAATTGCGCGTAGTCGCAGTAGTAGTTTAATTGCGCGCAGTCGCAGCAGCTTAATTACGGTCGCAGCAGCAGCTCAATTACATATAGTGTAATTACGCGCAGTCGTAGCAGCTCAATTACAGTCGCAGCAGCAGCTTAATTGTGCATAGTGTAATTGCGCGCAGTTGCAGCAGCTTAATTGCGCGTAGTGTAATTACGCGTAGTTACAGCTAATTGGAGACCTAGTATGGGACTAAAGTGGAGYACCGCCYGGATAGCTAAAAGACACCGCCCGGATAGTAATACTTTTTACTATAAGCTATACTATAAACTAGTATTTAACTCTAATATAGCCTTTTTAAGCCTTTTAATATAACTAGTAGTTATAGATATTAATATAGTAAAGCTTTATATATAGTTAAACTATCTCTTTATTAATAAAATAAATTATTTATTAATTATTATATTAAATACGTATACTTAGTACTAGTATAGCGGGAGTAGCTGCGTTACTAAAAGTCTTTTTATTAAAGTTAATATAAAAAGTAGTTATTAAATAGCTTATAAAAATAGTCTCTTTAACTACTTAAAAAAAAGTAAAGAACTTAGCTTTAGTTATAAATATAGTTATAGTATTCTACTTATTAGCTTATTAACTAATAAAGCTACTAAATAGGTTAATTATAAATACTTAAAAACTTTTATAATTTAGTATATTATTAGTAAAACTAGTATTTAAAATAATTACTAACTTATTATTAAAGCTACTTTTTTTATAGTTAAATTTAAAGTAAAGGGCGCGCTTTATAGTAAAGTATTTAATAACTTACTTAGCCTTTTTAAAATACTTAGGGCCGGAGTTATAGTTAAAGTATATAAAATAACTTATAATAAAGGCTACGTCTAGTTAAGTTATTATAGTACTATATATAATTAATTTAATATTACTTTAGTATATATTAGTATTTATATATAAAGTAGAGCCCTTATAAGGGAGTAACTTAAGTAATTAATTAAAAAAATATATAGTTATTTAACTTCTAGGCCTTGCTTTTTTAGGCCCTTAATAACTTTATTAATATATATAGATTATAAAAGTTAAAAGCGCTTTATAGTATAGTTATAAATAACTTTAATCCCTAAAAACTATTATAAGTCTTTACTACTCTTAAAAAAGTAACGTTTTTAAAGCTTTTTAATAAGTAAAAGGGCCTTTTTATAGTATTTAAAAAGAAAGTATAAAATACAGTTATTAATATAAAAAAAGAAAATAATATAGCTACTTATTTAATAGTAATTCTTATCTACTATACAATCTAACTCAAGCTCTTTTAAACTAGCTTTTAAATAGCGTTACTATAAAAGTAAAAAGCAGTATAGACTATAAAGTACTTTATTAAGCTTAAAAATATACCCGGACTTTTAATACCTAGGGGGTATTTATATATAAATATCATTATTAAGTAAAACCCTAATAAATGTATTTATAGTATTATACTATAGAAGCTTTAAGTTAAAGTAGTTTATAATAGCTATAAGTATTTAAAATAATATACTAGTAAGTATAAAAGTATAAATATCTTACTTATCCCTTAGCTACTAGTTACTATATATAATAAAGTACGCTTTAATCTTTAAAAGTCTTTTATACTTATTTAGTTTATAAATATAAACCTAATAGTATCCTAGAATTTAAGTACTTTTAGTTATACTTTTAAAGACCTTTCTTTAAAAGTTAGTTTTATAATACCTTTATGTATATATTTTTATAGTTATAATACTACTTATAGTAAAGTAAAAAAAGAAATCCAGTAAGTAAAGAATATTCTAAGTAAAAAATCCAGTAAAGAATATATTTAGGCTAATGTATATATCTAGTAAGTTAATAGGTAAAGGTTGTTTAAAAAGAAGAGTAGATGCGTTACTAATATTAACCCCCTCTAGCAGGTACTCACAAGCAGAGCTCGGCAGGGCAGCCCGACGTACGTACCAACCATAACGCCCAAAGTCATCGTGGGCAATAACTGCACTTATAATGACTTTCGCCTGCCTGCTCTTGCGTCACAAAGCGCGGCGCGGTAGCAGCTGTAGCGGCAGACGTAGGCGTGGACGTAGACGTACTAGTAATAACAACAATACTATCACTAATAAGCGGCGCTAAACATATTAAAACAAACCTTCACTTATACAAACCTTTAGCTGGATTATACATAGGGCCTGACGAGCCCTAGTAGCGTTTACAATTAAAGAAAAAGGCACTACTATAAGTAAGGCCTTCTTTAATTCCTCCTATCTTCTACATTCCTATATATTTAATAATTATAATAAGTTCAATATAACCTAATAACTATATAATACTTAAGGGCTTTAGTCTCTTAACTATAGCCTTTAGAGACTTTTTTAAAACTAGTTAAACTACTAAAGATATAGGCTTTAGTAGCTTTAATAATAGTACTAACTTTATAAACCTTTTACTTAAAACGTAAAGGGTTATTACTAAGTTTAAATACTACTTACTACTTAAAAATAGCCTAGATCTATGAATTAGAATTATATATAATCTTTTATATAACCTCTTTATTAATATATTTATTAAAATAGTTAGGGCGTAGGTACATTATTTAGAAGCCCTAGTTTAGTATAGTAGTATAATAGGTACTATTATTATAGCTATTAAGGCCCTTAATAGTATAAGAGAAGCTAGGAATTAATATATAGCTTAAGGCTTAATAATATATTAAGACGTATACTAACAAGGGCAGGGTAGATCCTTTAAATAAAGTTAACTAGTTATAGTAACGCGGCCTGTAACAATAGTATATTAGTTGTGGAGGAGGTTAATAGCTAAGGGAAGTAGAGGGATAGTTTGGATTAGATTTAATAGGTTTAAAGGGACGGTAGACGGTATTAGTGGTTTTAGTAGTGTTAGTAGTATAATTAATAGTCTATAAAATTAATTAAATACTACTATTACTTTGAATCTGTAGAAGCTGCGTTGTAGTAGGTAAATTCGCGTGCTAATTACTAACTAACGATAAAAGTCAAAGAAGGTAGTTAATTATTACTTATATATAACCTGTAGGCCGTTAGTTACTTAAAAAGGGGGGGGTAGGGGGGGTCCTTAGTAGTAGGGTCTCTACTAGTAACGCATTTATAGTTAAGTAGCTACTTAGGGATACTAAGGACTTATAATAGCTTTATAAATAGTTCACTTTAACTACTCTAATTAAAGTAGTATACAGATAGGTTAATACTTTTATATAAAATATAAATAAAAGTTAGAGTTTTTATTTATAGGTACTAAGTATAAAAGCTTTAGTCTATAACTAACTTATCCCTTTTTATAGTTAAATCTTACTATTAAAGCGTTTAATATCTACGTTTTAAAATACCCCTATAGTATATTAAATACTAGGGGTCTCCTTTAATAAGTTATAAGTAACTAAGTAGTTAGCTTAAAAGCGGCTTTACTATAGAGTATTTTAAAATAATAATAAAGTACCAACTAAAAAAGCGGCTTTATAAAACATTTATTTATACTAGGGTATATAAGCTACTAGAGCGACTTAGTTTATAGGCTTAACTATAAATATAAACTAACAAAGTAAGTTTATAAACTTAACTATAAATACAGACTAGTAAGAGCTTATAAAGTAGAGTTTTTTATTTACTAACTTAGCTATAACTTACTTCTTTAGGTACTAGTCTTTTTTAATTAACACTTAAAAGAATAAAACGGGCGAGTTAAAAGGGGTAAAGAGAAGTTTAAAGTAAGTAAAGGAGTATTTATAATTATAGGGTTTATTCTTATTAAGGGGGGTATTACTTAAGTTAAGTTTATTAAAAACGTTATTAAGGGAGTTTATAAAAGGGAATACTTTATTATCTTTTTTACTAAGTAAGGATATGTGTAACTACGTTTAAGAGTTAGTTTTACTAGTTACTATAAAGCTTTTTTAAAGTTACTTAGTAACGGCGTAGAGGTTAAGGTTATTATAGTTACTAGTAAGTAAATCTAGGTTACTATTATAGTACTACTTTTTATTAAATATAATATTGCGTATAGTAACGATTTTCCTAGTTACGGGGTTTTATATATAGTACTAATTTGTAGATATATAGCCTATAAGGAACTTAATAAAGGCACGCTTTTAAAGGCGGTTAAGACGCCTCTTTTTAAGCTGTGTGGCGGCTATAAGAGTATACGCCTTATAGCTATATAATTATAAGTACATAAGGCTAGGTTTTATAGTTTTATTAGCTTTAAGTTGTTAGTAGAGTGCCTTATAAGGGGTCTTTTATTTAAAGGCTATTTATAGTATATAGTTATAGAAATAAGTTACTACTTTATAAATATTAGGCTATATCTTATAGAATAGCTAACTACTTTTTTATATTATTTAAGCCTTTATTTTAATAACGGCTCCTATACGTTTAGTACTACTATTTTAATTCTAAGTATATAGAGCTAATAGCTTAATGTATTTACTACGCCTTTAGAGATTATTTATAAAATAGTAGTATTTTATAATTTTACTATTATACTTAAAAATGAAGATATTAATATTATACTAGACTTTTAAAAGTTATTATAATAAGCCCTTAGGCTTTAGCCTCGTAAGCCGCGCCTTAAGTACTAGAGTAACTAAGTATAGATATAATACTTTAACAAGTATAGCGCCTTATAGTATAAAACTCTTTTTAATATAACTATAATTTAATACTTACTTATACGCCCTAATACTTACTATAGTTATAAGTCTAGTTTATCTTTAATTAGTATTTATTACCCCTAACTACCTAAGTAAGGTATATAAGCTTTGAGCTTTTTTTTTTATTTCCCTTAAGCTTTTAGTAGTACTATAATATCTTATAATAAACGTTTTAACTACTTTTTATAATACTCTAATAAGTTTAATAATTATCCTTAGGTCCTTAAGTAACTAGTAATAATTCTATAAAAAGCTATGTTACTAAGTAAAGCTTTAGGGAATCTAAATATATATTAACCTAGACGCTCCTAACGTACTAAGTATAAACTATATTTACTTAATCGATCCCACGCGCACTAAATACCTTATAAGAGTTAATAAAGACGTAAAAAGACAATATAAAGTAAACGTTAAAACCTAGTTAGATAAATAAATAAACCCTAATATAGAACAACTCTATAATAATACTATAGACCTACTATATTAACTAATTAAATAAATACTAGAAAATATTATAATAGAATATATAAATAACGTTAAATACTCTTTATAGTAATAAGTATAGTAGGCGGCTATTATAGCTACTCTAAAGAGCGTTTAGTACTAAATAAATTAGTTTATTAACCCTATATATACTACCCTAGCTTATTAAAAACTTACTACTATAGAACTATACTTAACTTAAGCCTATATTTATAAACTTAAAGTATAACTTACTTTAAACGACTTAGTTACTTTAATATTACTTTAAAAAGAGTATAATACTATTCTTAAAAACGCTATATACAGAAACTTTAATCCTATAAAGTAGTATAACTACTAGTATAACTACTTCTTTTAAGCTATATATAGGGGCGTCTTAGAGGTTTAAGGGATTTAAGTAGTAGAAATTTTTTTTAAAGTAGTTAATACTTAATACACCCCTATATAGAGCTACTAATAGCTTAATAAAATTTAAAAGAAGGTTTATTTTAATAAAAACTCTTTGACGTTATATTAGTATAAAGTACTCTTTTTTATAAAAGTTAAAAATAAATTAATATATTAAACGGGGGCTTATAGTAAAGCTACGTTCTCTACTCTTCCGGGCTAGACTAACTTACTATTTAGTATTTAAAAGTACCCTTATAAAACGCCTTACTACTAGCCCGTCTATACTTATAAACGCCTTAGTAAAGCCCTAATAGAATTCTTCAAGTATATTTAGTTTCTTTTAAATACTAAAATTAATAGTATTAAAATAACTCTAGCGGATTTAAAGTAAAAAGACCTTAAAGAAAAGCTTATTAAGTATAACTAACTAAATAAAAATATACTCCTATAGCCTAAGAAGTAGTATTAAGGACGTAGTAGTAATAATAAGAATTCTTTAAACGCTATAAATAACCCACTAGAGCCCCTAGAAAACATTTTTAACGTTGTGTTTTTACCTAATATCTCTTTAAAACGTAATACTATTAAATACTTAATCTTTTTAACCATTATATTAACTTACCTACTCTTTTAAAGTACTATATATAATAACTATAGTTTAACCTACCTTATTAACTATATAGCGTTTCTTAAGCTTAGTACATTTAAAGCCTTTAACTTAAAAGACTATATTAACACTAGTATAAATAGAATCCTAGTTCTTAAATACAGTACCTATATTATAAAAAAAGTCCTAATAAATAAAAAGGGTAACTTTACGTTAAACCTAATACTTATAAACGTTATAGTAATAAAGGGCTTCTATATTAATATTATTTCTAAAGTAGTTCTCTTTAAGGCTAGCGTTTAGTACTATAGCTTTAACTATATACTTAGGATTAGAACTATAAAAAATAATACTATAGTAAGGACTCTAAAATACTATAATAATATCTATTTCTTTAAATATAAACTATTTTCCTCTTACTTACGTTTTATATCTATTAATAATACTATAATAATATATATAACTTACTTTATTAAACGTATAAAATACCGTTTTAGCTATTAACCTTTATATAACTATATTAACTCTATAGTACTCTAGTACCTTAAGATAGACTACCTTAGTTATAAAGCTCTTAAGTACTTAGTATACTATACTTAGAGAGTAAAAATCTATAGCCTAACCTATATAAAGTACTAAAACTATATAGTTATATATATAATATAATAAATATTATATAGAGTATCTAAGAATAAAGCTAGTTAACTATATTACTATATCTTTTAGAACTTCTTTAACTTTCTATATATATATAATAGTAATAACTAGTTTTTAGTTATTAAAAATAAGTACTTTAGTAAGCTCTTTAACTTTACTCTCTTTAAAAAGGATTATTCTAAAGTATTTAAAGTCCTTTAAACGTTTGGAAAATAAGTTAAATAATATAAAAGAGTTAATATTTATAGAATATATATAAATAATAAGTATACTATAATTACTATTAAAGGTATTACTAGCTTTTAAATATAGGTATAAAAAAAGGGTATTAATTTTAAAACGCCGCTAGTATATACTAAAGAACCTATAAAAAGCAGTAAGCGCGCTGGATAAAAGGGTATAAACTAGGAAATTTATATAAAGAAGGAAGTAGGCCTTTTTAAGTACTTCTAGAGAGAGTTAGTATTTATAGGTATTAATATTTATAATATAAGTCTATACTAATTAAGCTTATAGTACTTTTTAAATAAAGTTAAAGTAGAATAGTTTAAATATTACTTTAAGTAGTAGGCTTTAGTTTATAACTACCTTCTAAACTAGTATTTACGCCCTTATTAGAGTAAACTCTATACTTATAAATACTAAGCTTATTTTTTTAAGTATAAAAAAGAGATAAAAATTAAAAGGAAATAGTTTAAAGTTATACTAAAAGTATATATTAAAGAGTTTTACTATCTGGGAGGTACTTTCTAGCTATCCRGGAGGTACCCYACTTATCTAACTAATAGGATTAATTAGATCGATCGCAACAGCTTAATTGCGCCCGGTCGCAACGGCTTAATTACGACGGTCGCAATAGCTCAATTACAACGGTCCTAACAGCTCAATTACAACAGTCGCAACGGCTCAAATCCAGTACTTTAATTATAGCACAAATTACATAGTAATTACAGTACCTTAATTGCGATAGTCGCAATAGCTTAATTACAACGGTTGTAATGGCTTCATTATAACGGTCGTAATAGCTTAATTACGCTAATGGGTATAAGCTTACCTAGCTAATTAGATAGGTAGGAAGTAGGATAAGTAGGGTACCTCCYGGATAGCTAGAAAGTACCTCCCRGATAGTAAAACTTATATTAAATACTTTATAGGATACGTCCCTAAAATAATAAACTTATATAGAATCTAAGTGCCCGTACTTAATTAAGTTATTATTATATGTAATATTACTTTTAATAAAATAAAATTTTACTTAAAAATAATACTAAATATACTTTTTACTTAAAGATTATATAAACTATTATTTTAGAGTTTAAAGAGTCTATAGAGTTTTAAAGTAAAGTTTATAAGACCCTAGGAGACTTTAAGGGTAATTAAAAAAAGGCTAATAATAAACCTACTAAACTATAAAATACTAAAGTTACTTAATAAGACGTTATTAAGCTAAGTAATACTTCCGCGCGTAAAAAGTATAGTATACTATAAAATAGGGGGTTAATATCCCCCGACTTTACCCCTAAGCTAGTTTTATAAGATACTAGGGGTAAAAGGCCGCGTAAAGTAACTACTAATACTAAAGGACCTAAAATAAATAAGACTAAACTAGTAGAACCTTTTAAATTAGTTAAACTTATAAATAACTAGGCTTATATATATATAAGAGATTCTATAGAATCCTTAGGATCTTTAACTATTAAGTATAAACCTCTAACTACCTAAATAAAAAAGGCTTAACTAGCTAATAAGAATAACTTAAATAATACTATCCCTTTAGACTTACTAGAAATACTTTAAAAAGTACTAGCTTTAGTTATACATAGTAGCTAGTACTTAATAGGGCTTAATTTAGAGTTTAAAGGAGGAAATTATATTATTTATATATATATTAATAATACTTATAAAATACTATATAGTAGTTTAAGTAATACCTTTTTTATAATATTTATACTTAATTAGTAAAAAGTATTTAAGGATAAAAGATATAATTATACTTATTTATACTATATTATCTAGAACGCGGTCTATATAATACTCTATAACCATAAATACACTATAAAGAAAGAAGAGTTTTATATAAATAATCTCGTTAGCGCTTTAAAGTCGTAGAGAGTAATAAAAAAACTTCCTCTAAAGCTCTAAAAGCTCTTTATAAATACAGTATATAAGGAAATATATTTATCTCTATAGGGACGTAGTAAAAGTTAAACTATTAAAAGGCCTTATTATAACTCCTTTCCCTAAAATATATCTTTATTTATAAGTTTAAATTTAATAGAGTTTTTAACTACTATAAAGTACGTATTTATATTTAAAAAGACCTTTAAAATATAAATCTATTATAATATACTTATACTACTACTTTTATAATATAATCCTTTTACTTTTTAATATCCCTTAAAGCGTAGTTTAACTATAATATTTAGTAATTTAATATTATAAACGCCTTTTTAAACACAAAACTTAATCCTAACACTCTACCTATTTACTACTAACTCTTAAACAGCTTTTATTAACTAGGGAAGTATATTAAGCTTAAGTAAATACTTTATAAACTATATAATACTCTTCTTTTATAGTATAAGGAGTTTTTTTAAATACTTTATAGCTTTAGCTTTAAGTACTATAATAAAGAACTATATCTTTTTTAAAACCCTTAAAAACGTATACTTATAATATTCTATATTAACAATATTCTTATAGTATACTACCTAAATAAGACTAAGTATATTTAAATAATAATTAGGAGTATTAAGGACGTATATAAGTTTAAGGAGTAAGGCCCTATAGAGTATTTCTTTAGTATTAAAGTAATTAAAAACCGCTTTAAACAATATATTCTTTAAGTTTATAATATATATATTAATAAAATAGCTAGGAAGTACAACCTCGCTAATATACTATACCTAGCTATACTACTACTAATAGTTAATTCTATTAAAAACCTAGACTAAGTAACGTATTAGGAGGTTAAAGAGTTTTAAAAAAGGTTAGCTTAATCCTCTATACTACTATTATAATCCACCTAAACGTTACTTTTACTACCTTATAGCTTTTATACTTTTTAATAAATCCCTTTTAAGTATATCTTAAAGCTATTAACTAAGTTATTTACTACTTTTACTTAATATATTACTTTACTATATACTATAGTAATATAAGGAGTAATATAAAGGTACTTTTTATAGTAAGAAATATTTTTTATAGATAATGAGGAAATAAAAAGATTGTTCTATAAATATATTATCAAACTCTTAAGTAGTTTATTCTACTAAAAAGCTAATTAATAAAATATAGTTATAATATTAATAACTAAAGTAGAGCTTTTAATACTTAAGTATACTACTAAAGAGTTTATAGTACTTTAATAACTACTTAAAGAAATAGATTTAAACCTTAAAGACACTTAAAAAGTCTATTATAATAACTAGTAAACAATTTAACTTATAGTAGATAAAGGAGAGTATATAGTTACGTACTTAAGGTACGTAGATATTTAAAATATATAGCTCTACTAAAAGTATACTAAATACTCTTTTAATATTATATATATACTTATAAATAATATACTAGTTAATAAACTTACTAAAAACTTTATAAAAAGTAAGTTTAAGTACTTTAAAGTACTTTTCAACTTTTATAATACTTTAATATATATTATAATAGTATAAGGGAAAAAAGGAGTACTTAAGTAGAGAGAAAAAACAGCCTGTAAGTAAGTTATTATATTAAGTTAAAAGGCCTATACTACTTTATTAAGTATATAAAAGAGAGTAAAGTAATTATAGTTTAAAGGCCCTAAATACTAGAAATAAATATAATAACTTAAAAAGTACTTGTAAAGTATAAGGGTATTAACTAACTCTATAAAAAGCTAATAAATACCCTTTTAAATTACTTAAATATAGTTATAAGTAGTAAAGAGTTTATTTATAAGTTAGTAAAACCCCCTCTAGGGTAACTAACGGCCCACAGGCCACGTACTCTAAGGAATAGCTATCTAGCGACCTACCTCATTAATCTTTTTTGTCATAGTACTCAAATTCACTTACTACAACGCAGCTTCTACGGATTTAAAGTAATAAGTATTTTTAATTAATTTCAAAGCAGACTATTAATTATACTGTTAATGCTACTAAAACCACTAATACCTTTTATATACCTTCTATACGCCTAACTATCACTATCCCTCTAAACCTATTAAATCCTATCTAAACTAAACTATCCCTTCCCTTAACTATTAAATCCCTCTATAACTAACGTACTATCGTTATAGACTATACCACAGCTAGTTAACCTAATTAAACTACTTTTCTCTATACTTATTAATAAACGTCTTAATATATTACTAGGCCTTATTAAACGTACTAGTTTCTTATAAATTCTAAAGAATCTATAGTCATTATTATTACCTTTATTACTTACTTAAAGTAGTATTAGTTATTTTTTAAAGATAGTAAGTCTAAAATCTCACCTAATATTAAATTAACTAATAGGGTTAGTTTAATAGTTCTTATTTAGACCCTATTACTACTAGTTTAAAAAAAAGTAAAGGCTAAAAATAGTAATCTAAATCTTTGTATTTAAGGGTTAAACTAGCTAATTATACTATATATTAATAGTAGTAACGCTAAACTATACAGCTGTATTACTAAGTTAGTTAATATTATTTTTAACTATAGTAACTAAGTTATAGTATTTAGTATTTAATAGTAGCTAAAGGACTTTTATAAGTATAGTGTTTTTTATTATTTTATTAGATTATTAGGTATAAATATAGAAAACAGGAGGAATTAACGAAAAACTTACTTATAGTAGTGCCTTTTTCTTTAATTATAAACGCCACTAGGGCTCGTCAGGCCCTATAGTACATCACAGCACCCACAGCGTAATCCGGCCAAAGGTTCGCATAAGCAAAGGTTTATTTTAATATTACTACCTATTAGTAATAGTATCGTTATTATTACTATAGAAAAAGCAGGTAAGTAGAAGCGTTAAAAACTAAAGGGGGTTAAAGCTATTAAATATACTCTATTAAATACTTCTATTTAATTACACTACTTAAAAATATATAGCTATAATATATTTTTTTAGATTAACTTATAAAAATATCCATACAAAACACTACTTAAAAAAACATAAATAAATTAGTAAATACCCTTTATAATAGCTTTAATATAGAGTTAGTATATAGTATATTCTATAAGTATACTAGTAATTTTCTCTTTACCCTCTTTTATATTAGGCTCTTCTTCTTCTTTAAACTACTTCTCTTCCTCCTCCTTAAACTCCTTTTCCTTTTTTTCCTTAAACTTAAACTTTTTTTCTTTTTTTTCCTTAACCTTACTATTAATAAAAAAAGGTATAGAATTAGATTTAATAACTTTATAAAGATTATTATATACTTTATAAACCTACTATAAAATTTACTATATTAATTATAAACTACTAAAAATATAAAAAGAGACTTATATAATATAATCCTCTTAAAAAGCACACTATAATAAACTAGTAGTACTAAAAAATAGTATTTTAGTAAAAGTTATTATACTACTTATAGCTATTAATATAGTATATATAGTAAGTCTTTTTATCTTTAGTAATAAAGTAGTAGTTAAAAAAGTAGCTTTTAAAACTAGAATTAATATACTCTTTATAAAAAGAGTTATACTTAATATTATTCTTATTAAATAGTATAAAAGTGTAGTTTTTTTTATATAAAGTATAAAAGGAAGGGGGCGTAGAAAAGGGATAAAAAAAAAAGTTACTAAGTACTTAAGCTTATTATTTTTTTCCTCTTTCTCTTCCTTATTATCACTATAACTACTACTACTACTAGTATTAGTACTAGTAGTAGTATTAAAGGGGTTAGTAGAGTTAGTAGAGTTACTACGCGCTTCGCGCTTACGCGCGAGCCTAGTACACTTTTTACCCTTAGTGATCTTCGCCTTATACTCTTTAAACTATTTATACTTAAGAAGTATTTTTAACTATTTAACTTTTATATCCTTATTAGTAAAAACGTTTTAAAAGTAGTATATAGAATATAGAAGTAGTAAAGTAGTAACTTATAATCTATTAAAAGATAGTAATTATAATTTTAGCTATAGTTATAAGTACTCTCTATAGCTAATATAACTATAAAAAATATTCCCTTTATATAATTTTATTTATATAACTTTAATAAGTACTTTAAGCACTCTATTTACTTATATTTAAAATAAAAAAGAGGTAAGGGATATAGCTTTAACGCAGTTAATAGTAACGTTACTATTACTAGGGGGTGTATTATAATAAGCCCTTTTAGGCTCTAGTCTTACAAGCCGCGCCTTAAGTACTAGGGTAATTAAGTATAGATATAACGCTCTAATAAGTACAGCGCCTTATAGTATAAAACTCTTTTTAATATAACTATAATTCAATACTCGCTTATACACTTTAATACTTACTATAAAAGTAAAATAAACTTTTTAAAAACCTTAGTAAGTATTTCTATTTTATAGTTATATAAATAGTAGTTTTAAAAGTACTAAAAGACGTAGTTAGTAAATACTAATACTAATATAAACCTACTATATTCTTTTATATATAAGTAAAAGTTAAACGTAATTTACTTATTAAAGTAGGTATATACGTTACTCTTACGTAACTTATAGTTAATAATCCACTTTACCTTACTAATACTATAAGTATTATAACTAGGAAGAGCCTTTTTAAACTCCTTTTAAAGGGTTATAAAAATTTAAATACTATAAGTAGATATTTGTAGTTTTTTAAGTAGTGTTTTATGCGGATATTTCTATAAGTTATTCTAAAAAGAATACACTATAGCTATACATTATTAAATAGTATAATAAATAAAAGTATTTAATAGGGTATATCTAGTAGGTTTAACCCCCTCTAGTTCTTAACGCTTCTACTTACCTACTCTTCCTACTGTGGCGGTAGACGTGGACGTAGACGTGGACGTACCAGCAATAACAATAATACCATTACTAATAGGCGGCACTGAACATATCAAAACAAACCTTTACTTTTACAAACCTTTAGCCGGATCATGCTATAGACACTATAACGTACTATAGGGCCTAACGAGCCCTAGTGGTGTTTATAATTAAAGAAAAAGGCACTACTATAAGTAAGGCCTTTATTAATTCCTCCCGTCTTCTACACACTTATATATAACAACAACCTATAATATCTAAAAAGAAGATTCCTACTAGCTCTACTTAGCCCTAAAATAAATAAAAGGATATAGTTCTATAGATATTAACTAGTATTAATACTACTAAAAAGTACCTTTATACTATAAAAGTTTATATAATTAATATAAGCCCTAATTAGTACTATTAAAGTAAAAACAATAAAGTAGTACTTATAATTTTAGGAGTTCTATACTATAAAACCACTAGTAATAGCCCCTATATAAACGCAATAATACTTAACTTATATATAAAGAGTAAGAACTCTATAAAAATCCTAAATAATAAGGATAACTATAAATACTTTAACTAGCTAAAAGATATAACTATTAGAGTCTTATTGGCCTAAATAGCTAATATTAGTATATTTAGTAAGGCAATGTTAAGATAGATACTAACGATAGTAGAGAGCGGCTAAACTAGCTATAGCTACGCGGTAACGGCGCGTCGGTCGCGGAGGGATGTAACGGCTAAGGGAAGTGATAGAACGGTTTAGATTGGATTTGATAGGTTTAGAGGGACAGTCTAGAAAGGCGTTAGTGGTTTTAGTAGTGTTAATAGTGTAATTAGTAGTCTACTTCGAAATTAATTAAAAATACCTATTACTTCAAATCTATAGAAGCTGCATTATAGTAGGTGAATTCGTATACCGTTTACTAACTAATAATAAAAAGATTAATAAAGTAAGTAGCTGGATAGCTATTCCCTAGAGCACGTGGCCCGTAGGCCGTTAGTTACCCTAAAGGGAGTAAAGAGGGAAAGGAACTACTATAAGTAAATAAAATAAGATATTAAAGCGGTTTAGAGCTAGGGTAGTTAAACTACTAGTACTATATTACTTTTAAGCCTTTTAGGGATTATTACTTTTAAAAAGGGTACTTAGTTTAGTAGTATAGAATATATATATACTAAATAACCTATATAAACCCTTTATATAGGGGCGCTTTATTTAAAAGCTTATTAAACTTTAATACTCTTTAGTTATATATAGTTTTAATAAAACTAAAAAGAAAGTAATTAAATCTTTATAATATAAAGCACTAACTAGGGCACTTATTCTACTAGTAACTATATTTATAGAGTTAATTATAAGAAATAAAGTTAGTTATTATAAATATATATAACGTAATATTATATAAATATAAACTAAATTTCTTTTCATTAATTAACGTAATACATATACTTATATCTCTATATCCTTTAATTATAAAGGACTTAAAGCTAGTCTAAAAGTACTTACTTAAGTTAATAGTTTAAAAATTACTAAACTAACGTTTCTTTTGAAATATATAAATAAATATACTAGAGTTAAAGAGGTAGGAGTTTTTAAAAGGGTAAACTTATAAGCCCTTACTTTAAGTAACTTAAAATACTACTAGTAACTACTTAAAACTCCTAGTATAGTAACTATAGAGTTATTAGCCTTAAATCTCTTTAACGCACTTAATTAACTAGTTATTATTTATAGGTTTTTTTTTTATTTACTTATAGTAGTAGTTAAGTAGCTTCTACTTAGCGTATGCGCGCTTTAGGAAGGTATAAAAGTAATTTTTAAAGTAGTAGTATATTATATAAGTAGGGTAGAAGGGAGTTAATAAAGTAAAAAAAGTAGGGAATACTAAAGAGACTTTATTCTATAATTTCTTTAAGTTAATATTATTATATTTATTATTAAATTACTTTAAAGAGTTATAAAGAGCTACTTTATTAATAGTAAAGGTACTTTAAATACTTTTTTTACGTCCTATAGTCTCTAGTATTTATTTAATTATAGTAGTTATTTTAGTAATAGCCTTATTAAGACTATAATTATCCTAGTTGTTACTTATTATTATACAGTAGCTTTAAGCCTAAAATGAAGGAGTAAGTAGTTACAAGAATAAAATAACTTATAGATTTATTAATCTCCCTTATAAGCTACTTTAAGCTTAATAGTATAGCTTTTATATATATTATTAACCTATTTTATAAACTATTTAACTATTATAACTTTTATTATAAGTTAATTATTATAAAGTATAATAAAGTAGTTAATATAAAGCTAGTTAGTACGTTAATAGTATATACTTTATATAAGTTTAAAGTATTTATAGAGGTTTTAAATTTAAATAGTTAGTTTTAAAGTACTTAAGTAGTACTAGATCCTAAGTTTTTTAATAATAGTACTTTATATTAAAAGAATAATAGTATTTTTAGCTTTTTCTACTTCTAGTATATTGCTTTTATAGTGTAGTATAGGGATAAAGAGTTAATATAGTACTTAAGGGCCTTTTTAAACAAGTTAACTATTATTTTAGTAAAGTAGTAATTTATAGCTCTAAATAGGAGTAGGAGGTTCTTACTTAGAGGCACCTAAGAGAGAGTATTTATAGTAAGCTTATTTATTCTAAATCCTATAGTTTAAGAGTAAAGAGCTCTTACCTTTAGCCTATAGTAAGTAATAGACTTTAAGTAGTTACTAAGCTATAGCTCTTAAAGTAGAGTATTACTAATAAGGGGCTCTAGGGATATAAGGGTTAAGTTAAGAGCTTTTTATATATTAAGGGTATTTATAAGTATTTAAAAGTTATAGAGCTATAGGTACTAAGTAGCTAGGCTATTAAAAATAGTTTTTTAAAGGGTTAAAAAGATATTTATAGTGATTTTTATATTTAAAAGAGTGACTTAGAAACGATTAATTATATATAGTAGAGAGGGTAGTAGAATAAGACTTTTAATTATTAGATTTTATATATATTATGTATATTAATGTTGTGTGTTAGTTTATAGCTTATAGTACTATTAATGCGTTTTTTGCTTTAATAGTGTTGTAGGCCTTTAAGCCCCTAAACGCGGCTATAGCCTCTAGAGCTAGTGAAATATTAATCTAAAGTAGCTATTAGTCTCTTTAAATGCTAAAATCCGCCTATATATTATAACGCGCTAGTGGCTTTAAGCTATGTAATCTGATATATATTATAATAAGTCCTTTTAGGTTCTAGCCTTATAAGCCGTACCTTAGKTACTATAGTAMCTAAGTATAGATATAATACTTTAATAAGTATAGTGCCTTATAGTATAGAACTCTTTTTAATATAACTATAATTTAATACTTATTTATATACCATAATACTTACTATAGTTTATATATAAATGCTTACTTAAGGGGGATTAGCTTTACTTTAGTTTTATAGGAATTTATAACCTTTTATATTCCTATTTTTTTAAGTTTATATACCTTATTATTTACTACTTTATAAAAGTAGTTTTTTAGTTTTAGTAGTAATAAGTAAATACTTTAGTAAGTAGTTAGAGTTTTAATAAGTTAACTTAAGTAGACTCTTATTTCTAGTATAGTAAACTTAACTTACTTAACTTTAATAATTAAAATAAAAACTATATAATAGTTTATATAGTATCTTTCTTTTAAGGTATAGTTATAATTTAGTATATATATATTAAAAAAGGTATTTTAGTTATATTTAGTATTAAAAAGAGTTTTACTAGCCGGGTAGTATCTCTACTTCCCCCTATTCTAAGCCTTTCTATTGGCCCAAAAAGAAATATACTATAATACCTACAACCATAGTAATTGCGCGCGACTGTAGTAATTACAATTACGCGCAACCGTAGTAATTGTGCGCGACTGTAGTAATTATGCGCGACCGTAGTAATTGCGCGCGACCGTGGTAATTGCGATTACGCGCGACTATGGCAATTACGCGCGACTATAGTGATTGCGCGCAACTATAGTAATTTTACGCGACTATAGTAATTACGCGCAACTATAGTAATTATACGCGACTGTGGTAATTGCGCGCAACTATAGCACTTGTGCTGTGAACCGGGCTGTGATTGACATTTATAATCCTATTAGCCAAAAGGGTAGAGACACTACCCGGCTAACTAAACGATACTACCTGGCTAGTAAAACTTATTAAAAAATATAAAGTAGTTATAAAAGTATAGTAATCTCTATAGCTTTACTTTAAGTTAGTTTAGATTTTTATAGTTATATATTTACTTTAATCCTTTTAAAGAGCTACTTAGCTTTTTTATATTTATATATAGTTATATTAAAGGAAAAAGTAAGTTACTTTTTTAAAGTAGAAAAAGTTTAGCTTTTATAGTTAGTTTTTATAGAGCTTTAATATTAATTACTATAATAATTTTATCTTTAATCCTTTTATAAAAAAGGTTAACTTTTAAAATAAAAAGTAAGTTAGGGAATAATGGTAGTTTACTAGTTTAATATATACTAGTAAGGAGTATAGGGCTCTTTATTTTCTATATATAGCTTTAAGTTTCTTTAAGTACTAGTATAGAAATTAGGGTTAATAGTTACCCTTTATACTAATTAAACGGCTTTAGTAAAGTCTTTAAAATACCCTTATTAGGGTTGTTAACTACTAGGGTAAGTATTAATAAAGATAGCTCTTTTTTATTATATATTAATAAAGTATTAATTATCTTAAGGATACTTAGGACTTAAAGCTTAGTATTAAGGAAGGATATAGGCTTTTAAATAGTCTTAACTATAGTATAAGCTACTTTACTTTACTTTACTACTTTTATATTTAGCTTTAAGTAAAACTTTATTTTATTAAAGATTACGTTATATATAATAGTAACTTATTTAAGTAAAAGTACTTAGATTTAATAAAAGTTATAGGTATTTAAAACATAGCCTATAAGGTATCTAATATATACTCTTACTTCTACTCTAAAGTTATATCTTTTTTAATTTACTTTATAGTCTTTTTTAAGGGAGTATACTTTATAACTATATATATATATATTTAGCTTTAATAAAAGTAAAGGTTATATATTAAAAGGGCTTAGTAAAAGAGTTTTTATTAGTAAAAGTACTAGTAGAACTAAGCCTTTTGAACTTAAATTAGTAAAAGCTATTTGTGTTCTTTTATACTGTTTAGTGTAGACATTTTAATAAGGGGTTTTAAAAAGAATATATTATAGCTATGTATTATTAAGTAGTATAATTAAATAAAAGTATTTAATAGGGTCTATTTAGTAGCTTTAACCCCCTCTAGCTTTACTTTAACGATTCTACTTACTTACTTTTTTTATAGTAATAATAATAATACTATTACTAATAGGTAGTACTAAATCGCGCGACTAATATATTAAAATAAACCTTTATTTATATAAACCTTTAGTTAAATTACGCGTAGGGCCTAATAAGCCTTAGTAGTAGGTGGTTAGCTTAGTAGTTGCGAGCCTGTCTGACCCTACTTTATAAGAGGTAGAGGTAGTAGGTTTATATCCTACGCCGCCTAAGGGGTTTTATACTTTAACTATATGTCGCGCGCCTATGTGGCGTAGCTATTAGAGTTTTTCTAGGGTAGGGCCCCTAGGGACTCTAATTAGCTATATTACGTAGTCTGTGCACTACTCTTAGTTAATAGGAGTAGGCGGCCCCTACTAGGCCGTATATAGTGTATGCGTACCTCTCTTTATATAAGTAGGTATCCCCTAACTTATACTTGACCTACCTTTACTATATAACCTTTACTATTTACTCTACTTAATAACTATATATTTTTTTATTAGGTTTTTTATATACTCCTTATTAGATTATTTATTTATAAAAGGTTAAAAACCTACTACTTAGTAAATTTCTTATTTATAATATAGGTATACTTATAGAATAATATAATATATATATATAAGCCTTAGTAGTGTTTACTATTAAAGAAAAAGGTACTATAAGTAAAGCCTTTATAAATTCCTCTATTTTCTATATATATAAATAATAACTCTTAAAGTTATAATATCTAGAAAAATGATCTTTATTCTATTTACTTAGTACTAGGATATATACTAAAACGTAACTCTATAAATATTAACTAACTATATAAACTATAATAAGTACTTTATAGCTAAAGGAGTTAATATAATTAACTTAACCTATAACTAATAGGAATTCTTTAATAATAATAAAGTAAAGCTTACTATTACTAAAATTTACTACTATAAAACTACTAGTAATAACTATATTACCTAAGTAACTATATATAACTTATACTATAGAAATTTAAAAACTATAAAAACCCTAAATACTAAGGATAACTATAAGTACTTTAACTAACTAAAGAACGTAGCTACTAGAGTCTTATTAGCCTAAATAGCTACTTTAGTAATATTTAATATTAGTATATTTAGCGAGGTCTGTGTGTGATAATATTAAGACAGATACTAATAATAGTAGGGCTAAGTAGCTAAACTAGCTATAGCTGCGCGGCCTATAACAATAGCGCGTTAGTTATAGAGGGATATAACAGCTAAGGAAAGTAACGGGACGGTTTAGTTTAAATTTAATAGGTTTAAAGAGACGGTTTAAGGAGGTGTATAGAAGGCGTTAGTAGTTTTAGTAGCGTTAATAGTATAATTAGTAGTTAAAATTAATTAAAAATACTTATTACTTTAAATCTATAGGAGCTATGTTGTAGTAGGTAAATTTAAGTACTATAATAAAAAAGATTAATAAAGTAGGTAGTTAAATAGCTATTCCCTAGAGTATATAGCTTATAGGCCGTTAGTTACTCTAGAGGGGGTTATAAGATATTATATAATATAGTTAAATATATTAACTTAATTAGTTAAAAAAGTAGGGAAATACTTAAATAGTTAAATAATAATACTTAGATAGTAGAACTTATAGTAAATAGTTTTAAATAAAATATAAATAGTAAAGATACTATAATTAATATTAATAATAGTAAAGGAGTATAGTATAATTATAAATAGGAAATAGTTTTTAATTATAATACTATTATAACTAAAAATCTTAATTATAACTAAAAGTAGCTAATATACTAAAGATGCTCTTACTTAAATAATTTTTTTAAAATAGTATAACTCAATATAGCTACTATATTCTATAAATTAAAAACTTTCTTTTATTAAGTTACTTAAACTTTTTAAACTTAAAGGTATTAATAAAACCCTTACTATTACTAACTAGGCTTTAGTTTATCTTTTATATTTCTTAACTATATATTTACTCTATAATAATATGAATATAACTACTACTATTATTTACCCTATACTAACTCTAAAAGTTTTAATATATTAATTACGCCTACCGCTTATTAGTAATAGTATTATTATTATTACTATAGAAAGAATAGGTAAATAGAATCGTTAAGCTATATACGCCCTACTAAACTATACTTAAAACTACTTAGTAGAGCTAGAGGGGGTCAAAGCTACTAAATATACCTTATTAAATACTTTTATTTAATTATACTACTTAATAGTATATAGCTATAGTATATTCTTTTTAGAATAACTTATAGAAATATCTAAATAAAATAACTACTTAAAAAAAATACAAATACTAACTTTATATAAAGAGTCCTATAACTTATAGTTATTTATAAAAATAGACTAAAAAGATTTAGGATAAAAGCTTATAATTATAAGCTTTACTACATCTTTAATAATAATAAAAACCCTAACTAAAATACCCTTTTTATAAATAAAAAGATTTAGTTTACTCTATTTCTACTTAACCTTATTAAAACTAATAGTAACTATACTAAAGTAACTAAAATTAAAGCCCTATACTAAAGGGTAATTTAACCTAATAACTACTACTTTATTATTTTAAAGTTAAATAACTTTGTTTTAGTTTATTTAGTACTACCTATTAGTAATAGTATTATTATTATTACTAAAAGAGTAGGTAAGTAGAAGTATTAAAGTATATACGCCCTATTAAGCTTTATTTAAAACTACTTAGTA
The DNA here is from genome assembly GCA_022457145.1 of Colletotrichum magnum. Classification (NCBI taxonomy): domain Eukaryota; kingdom Fungi; phylum Ascomycota; class Sordariomycetes; order Glomerellales; family Glomerellaceae; genus Colletotrichum; species Colletotrichum magnum. The sequence goes on from JAJHHK010000293.1 coordinate 47,054, forward strand.
GAGCTAAAAAGACTAAGAACTAATATAGTTCTATAAATAGTTATTAAAAAACAGCTATTAAGTAAACTATTAAATTAGCTAAAAAGAGTAATATTTCTATACTATAAATAGAAATTAACGCTTAGACTTTTTAAGAGGCCTGTACGTAAAATATTATAATTATCTTTTATATATACCCTTAATACTACTAGTTACCTATTTAGGACTAGCGCCAAACTAGGCCTAATTAGGCCTAGGGGCCCCTGGGTGCCCTATATACAGCAGCTGTTCCCCCTTCTTAGTTAGAAATAATTAAGTAATTCTTTCTCTCTTTTCTTCCCTTTCTTCTACATACGACCGTAAGCTTACATTACGTAAGTAAGACCTTCCTAGGTCTTAGTAAAAGAGTTAAAGCTATTAAATATACTCTATTAAATACTTTTATTTAATTATACTACTTAATTCTATATAGCTATAGTATTTCTTTTTAGAATAACTTATAGAAATATCTAAATAAAATAACTACTTAAAAAAATATAAAGTTAAATAACTACTATAAATACTTTACTTAAATAATTTAAAACCCCCTTTAGGATAACTAATAGTTTATAAACTATATACTTTAAAGAATAGCTATCTAACTACCTACCTTATTAAACTTTTTTATTATAGTACTTAAATTTACCTACTATAACATAGCTTTTATATATTTAAAGTAATAAGTATTTTTATTTAATTTTATAAAATACTAATTATACTATTAATACTACTAAAACTACTAACACCTTTTATATACCTCCTACCGTTTCTTTAAACCTATTAAGTTTTACTATCTGGGTAGTATTACTTTACTATCTAAGTAGTACTTACTTTTTCGGCTAATTATCTTAAAAGGATCCCTCTATATAAGTACGCGCGGCTCTACATAAGCTACGCTATAAGGGTAATTAAGTACTACACTACAAGGGTAATTAAGTACTACACTATAAGGGTAATTAAGCGCTGCGCTATAAGGGTAATTAAGCGCTACACTACAAGGGTAATTAAGCGCTGCGCTATAAGGGTAATTAAACCGCGCTACGAGGGTAATTAAGCTGTACTGCGAGGGCAATTAAGCGCTATACTATAAGGGACTATATAGGTATTTACGCCCGGGTCGTTGTGTACTAATTAACTAAAAGAGTAGGTACTGCCTAGATAGTAAAGTAATACTACCTAGATAGTAAAACTTAACCTATTAACTCTAATCTAAACTAAACTAAACCGTCCCTTCCCTTAGCTATATAGTTATAACTAGTTTAACTACTCTCTACTATTATTAGTATCTATTTTAATATTACCTTACTAAATATATTAATATTAGTTATTTAAACTAATAAAACTCTAGTAGCTACGTCCTTTAGCTAGTTAAAGTATTTATAGTTATCTTTATTATTTAGAATTTCTATAAAGTCCTTACTCTTTATATATAAGTTATATACTATTATATTTATATAGTAACTATTACTAATAATATTTATAGTACTAAACTCTTAAATTTATAAATACTACTTTAATATTTTTACTTTAGTAGTACTAGTTAGGGCTTATATTAATTATATAAGCTTTTATAGTATAAAGGTACTTTTAGTAGTATTAATACTAGTTAATATTTATAAAACTATATCCTTTTATTTATTCTACAGTTAAATAAAATAAGTAGATTTTTTTTTTAAATATTATAAGTAGTTATTATATATAAGTATATGTAAAATAGGAGGAATTAATAAAGGCCTTACTTATAGTACCTTTTTCTTTAATAGTAAACGCTACTAGGGCTTATTAGGCCCTATACGTGATCTGGCTAAAGGTTTATATAAGTAAAGGTTTATTTTAATATATTAATCACGCCCGCTACTTATTAGTAATAGTATTATTATTATTACTATAAAAAGAGTAGGTAAGTAGAAGCGTTAAAGTTTATATACCCTACTAAGCTCTAATTAAAACTACTTAATAGAGCTAGAGGGAGTTAAAGCTACTAAATATACTCTATTAAATACTTTTATTTAATTATACTACTTAAAAATATATAGCTATAATATATTCTTTTTAAAACCTATTATTAAAATATCTATATAAAACACTATAAAAAACACGAACTTAAGTAATCTAAATAACTTATAAGTACTTAGTACTTAATAAACTTAAAAATTAATATATTAAAACTACTTAAAGTTTAGTTATTTAGATATATTACAATATCTATTAATAAGTATTTATATATTTAATATATTTATAATACTACCTATAGTAAACTAAATAAAAGAATCTACTAAGTAAAAAATATTCTTAGTAAAACATTTAGTAAAAATACATTTTAGTTAAATATATATATCTAGTAAGGTAATAAGTAAAGGTTATTTTTAAAAGAAATACATTACTAATATTAACCCTCTTTAGTAACTATAACACCTAAAGTTATTACCTAAAAATAACTTCTATTTATCTACTCTTATACTATAAAGCGCGGCGTAGTAGTAGCTATAGCGATAGACGCAGACATAGACGTACTAGTAATAACAATAATACTATTACTAATAAACGGTAATATTAAAACAAACCTTTGCCTCTATAAACCTTTATTTAAATTATACTATATATAGGGCCTAATAAGTCCTAGTAGCATTTATAATTAATTAAAAAGTACTATTACAAATAAGGCTTTTATTAATTTCTCTATCTTCTATATACCTATATATTTAATAATTCAAAAATACTTAACGTATTATATCTAAAATACCTAACTTTATCCCTACTAGTCCCTAGCTATACCTAGAGCTTACTAATATATTAATAGTATTAATTATTCTAAATAACTATAAATAGTTTATATAACTTACTATTTTATATAGCTTAGATTAGTTTTAACTTAACTAAAGACTAAAAGTTCTATCTATATATAAATAGAGTATGTATTATAATATTTAACCTTATATACTATTAAATAAATAGTAATAGTATAGTTATAAATACTACTATAGTTAACTACTATAAAAGTATAAATAGCACTCTAAAGGTCCTAATATTTAATAACTACTATAAATACTTTAACTAAGTAAAAAACGTAGTTACTAAAACTATAAAGCCCTAAGTAGCTACTAATATTAGTATATTTAGTAAAGTACTATTAAGATAGATACTAAAGATAGTAGAGCTAAGTGGCTAAACTAGCTATAGCTATGCGGCTGAGAGAAGTAAAGGAATGGCTTAAATTAAATCTAATAAGTTTAGAGAAACAGTAGTGTTAGTAGTTTTAAAGGCATTAGTAGCGTAATTAGTAGTCTACTTTAAAATTAATTAAATACTCCTATTAGTTTAAATCTATAGTAGCTATATTATAGTAAGTAAATTCGCATACTAACTATATATAACGTATAGGCTATTAATTAGGGGGGGGAGGGGTCCTTAGTAGTAGATTTTCTACTAGTAACGTATGTATAGTTAAATAGCTATTTAAAGATACTAAGAGCCTATTAGTAAGTATAGGGTTTATTAGTTAAATTAAATAAACTAACTATAGTAGTATACTAATAATAATATTAATAATATTAATAACTAAAGTTAAATAAAAGAAAATAAGTAATTTAAATTAATAAAAGATTTTTAAATATATTAAGAGTAATAAAGTATTAAAGGCGTTAATAGTAATTAGTAGTAATGAAATATAATTATTAGTTAATAGTAATTAATTAATAAAAATACTTTAAGTTTATTTTAATTATATTATAGTAAGTAAAATTATAAACTTTAATATATAAAGAAGTAACTTATTAATTAACTAATAAAAAAGGTTAAGAAGAAATATTATTAAAAAAAAGGTTAAGTAATATAAATCCGAATTTTACTTAGTATCACATAACTAAAAAGTTATTAATATAGTAGCTATAGCTAGTACTATATTATAGTAAAAATCATAGAAAGTAAATAGTAATAGTTTAAAAACTAATTATACTCTTATAGTAATATACTTAATTAACTTAATTATAGTTATTTATATTTTTTTATAGTATTTTATATAAATATTTTAATAAAAGGTTTTAAAAAGAATATATTATAGCTATTTATTTTTTAGTAGCATAATTATATAAAAGTATTTAATAAGATATATTTAGTAACTTTAACCCCTTCTAACTTAAGTAGTTTTAAGTAAAGCTTAGTAGGGTATATATACCTTAATACTTCTACTTACCTACTCTTCCTATAGTAATAACTATAATACTCTTACTAATAAGTAATACTAAATAGTATAACTAATATATTAAAATAAACCTTTACTTATATAATTCTTTAATTAACTAAATTATATATAGGGCCTAATAAGCCCTAGTAGTATTTATAATTAAAGTAAAAGGCACTACTACTATAAGTAAAGCTTTTATTAATTTTTCTTACTTTATATATATATATATACTAATAATCTAAAAGTACCCTATTAAGTAAACTACCTACTATAGTATTTAATAAAACACTACTTACTACTAGCCCCTACCCCTAGAATAATAACTATTATATAACCTTATAGTTATTAACTAACTATAAAAATAGTAATAAGTACTTTATAACTAAAAGGGTTAATAAAATTAACTTAACTTATAACTAGTATATATTCTTTAATAAAGAAAAGAAAAAACTTACTATTACTATAATTTACTACTATTTAACTACTAGTAATAGGCTTAATATAAATATAATAATTTTTAAATAATAAAATAAAACCCTTTTAAGTACTCTATAGTTTAAAACTAACTATAAATACTTTAATTAACTAAAAGACATAGCTACTAAATCTATAGTACTTTAAGTAGTTAATATTAGTATATTTAGTAAAGTAATATTTAGATAGATACTAATAATAGTAGGGCTAAGTAGCTAAACTAGCTATAGCTGTGTAACTAATAATAGTACGTTAGTTATAAAGGAATATAATAACTAAAGAAAGGGACAGTTTAGTTTAAATTAAATTTAATAGGTTTAAAGGAACGGTTTATAAAGGCGTTAGTAGTTTTAGTAGCATTAATAGTATAATAAGTAGTTTATAAAATTAATTAAAAATATCTATTACTTTAAATCTATAAAAGCTATATTATAATAAGTAAGTTTAAGTACTATTTATTATTACTAACTAATAATAAAAAAGATTAATAAAGTTAATAGCTAAATAGTTCCCTAGAGTATATAGCCTATAGGCTATTAACTACTTTAAAGGGGGTTCTTAGTTATAGTTATATAATAAGTTTTATTAACTTAATTAGTTTAAAAAGTAAAAAAGCGTTTAAATAACTACTTAATAAATTATAAATAGTAAAACTCTATATAAATATAGTATATATTATAATATTTAACTTTATATAGTATTAAATAAATAGTAGTAGTATAGTTATAAATACTACTATAGTTAACTACTATAAAAGTACTAATAAGAGTAACTAACGGCCTACGGGCCACGTACTCTAGGGAATAGCCGTCTAGCTACCTACTTCGTTAATCTTTTTTATTGTTATAATAAAGAGTTTTACTAGCCGGGYAGTGTCTACTRGCTGCCCGGGTAGTATCTCTACTTTTCTCTAATTTATCTACCCTATTGGCCCCGTAAGTAATGCGCTATAACGGCGTAATTAACGCGCTACAACTATGGCAATTATACTATAACTGTAGTAATTAACGTACTATAACTATAGTAATTAATACGCTACGACTATGGTAATTACGCTATAACTATAGTAATTATACTATAATTATAGTAATTAACGTACTACAACTATAGTAATTATACTATAATTATAGTAATTAACGTACTATAACTATAGTAATTAACGTACTACAACTATAGTAATTAACGCGGTACAACTATAGTAATTACGCTACGACTATAGTAATTATACTGTGACTAATATATATAATTCTATTAGTTAGAAAGGTAGAGACACTACCCGGGCAGCTAGTAGACACTGCCCGGCTAGTAGAACTTATAATAAATAATACTTGAATTTACCTACTATAACGCAGCTCTTACGGATTTAAAGTAATAAGTATTTTTAATTAATTCTAACTATTAATTACGCCATTAACACTACTAAAACTACTAACGCCTTCTATACACCTCCCTAAACCGTCCCTCTAAACTTATTAAATCTAATTTAAACTAAACTATCCCTTCCCTTAGCCGTCACATCCCTCTATAACTAACGCACTATTATTATAGACTATATAGCTACAGCTAGTTTAACCGCTTCCTACTATTGTTAGTATCTGTTTTAATATTATTATACACAGGCCTCGCTAAATATACTAATATTAGCTATTTAAACTAATAAACCTCTAGTAGCCGCGTCCTTTAGCTAGTTAAAGTATTCGTAGTTATCCTTATTATTTAAGATTTCTATAGAGTCTTTACCCCTTATGTATAAGTTAAGTATTATTATATTTATATAGGGGCTATTACTAGTGGTTTTATAGTATAGGACTCCTAAAATTATAAGTACTACTTTATTATTTTTACTCTAGTAGTACTAATTAGAGTTTATATTAATTATATAAGTTCTTATAGTATAAAAGTACTTTTTAGTAGTATTAATATTAGTTAATATCTATAGGACTATATTCTTCTATTTGTCCTAGGGCTAAATAGGGCTAGTAAGAATCTTCTTTCTAAATATTATAGTAAGTAGTTTACTTAATAGGGTACTTTTAACTTTAAGGGTTATTGTTGTGTATAGGTGTGTAGAAGACGGGAGGAATTAACAAAGGCCTTACTTATAGTAGTAGTGCCTTTTTCTTTAATTATAAACACTACTAAGGCTTATTAGGCCCTATGTATAGCGTGATCCGGCTAAAGGTTCGTACAAGTAAAGGTTTGTTTTAATATATTTAGCACTGCTTATTAGTAATAGTATCGTTATTATTACTAGTACGTCCATAAAAAACAAGTAAGTAGAAGCGTTAAAGTACGTACACCCTACTAAGCTCTACTTAAAACTACTTAGTAAAGCTAAAAGGGATTAAAGCTACTAAATACACTCTATTAGATACTTCTATTTAATTACACTACTTAAAAATGCATAGCTATAATGTATTCTTTTTAGATCAACTTATAGAAATATCTACACAAGACACTACTTAAAAAAACACAAAAAGGTTTTAAAGTTTGATAACTACTATAAATACTTTAACTAAATAAAAAATATACTTATTAAAACTATAAAGCTCTTAGTAGTTAATATTAGTATATTTAGTAAAGTAGTATTAAAATAAATACTAATAATAATAGGGCTAAGTAGCTAAACTAACTATATATATGTTTTTATAGTTATAGTACTACTTATAGTAAAGTAAAAAAAAAAATCTACTAAGTAAAAAGTATTTTAAGTAAAGAATCTAATAAAAAATATATTTAAACTAATATATATATTTAGTAAGTTAATAAATAAAAGTTATTTAAAAAGAAAAGTAAATATATTACTAATATTAACCCCTTTTAGTAACTATAACGTTTAAAGTTATTCTAATAACTTTTACCTACTTACTCTTATACTATTTATATTTTTTTTAAGTAGTTATTTCGTCTAGACATTTCTATAAGTTGTTCTAAAAAGAATACACTATAGCTATATATTATTAAATAGTATAATTAAATAGAAGTATTTAATAGGGTATATTTAGTAGCTTTAACCCCCTCTAGCTTAGGTAGTCTTAAGTAGAGCTTAGTAGGGCGTACGTACCTTAACACTTCCACTTACCTGCCCTTCTAGTAATAACAATAATACTATTACTAATAGGCGGTAATATTAAAATAAACCTTTATTTATACAAACCTTTAGCCGGATCACGCTATGCGTAGGGCCTGACAAGCCCTAGTAGCATTTACTATTAAAGAAAAAGGCACTACTGCGAGCAAGGCCTTTATCAATTCCTCCCGTCTTCTATACACACACAATAACAACCCTTAAAGCTATAATATTTAACAAAAAGTTACTTACTAACTCCCCCTATAGCTAGGACAAATACTATTCTATTACTATATAAATTAAAATAAACTATAATAAAGGCTATAACTACCTCTTTAGCCTAAGTATAGGCCCTAATACTAATTTAGTACCTAATTAAAACAACCTCTTAAATAATATAAGAGTGTCCCTTACTATATTTAGTACCCTAAGTTATTAAACTACTAAAAACTAACTTAAAGTAAACGTAATAATATATGGATTATAAAATAGAACTACTATAAATTTCTTATAGTTTAAAGATAACTATAAATACTTTAACTAACTAAAGGACGCGGCTACTAGTATTATAAAGCCCTAAGGGGCTACTTTAGTGATATTTAATATCGGTATATTTAGCGAGGCCTGTGTGAATATCGAGACGGATGCTGACGATAGTAGGGAGCGGCTAAACCAGCTATAGCTGCGCGGCGACGGCGCGTTAGTCGCGGAGGAATGCGACAGCCGAGGGAAGTAACGGGACGGTTTAGTTCAAATTCAATAAGTTCGGAGGGACGGTCTACTAGGAAGGCGTTAGTAGTTTTAGCGGCGTTGATGGCGTAATTAGTAGTCTACTTTAAAATTAATTAAAAACACCTATTACTTTAAATCCGTAGAAGCTGTGTTAGAATAAGTGAATTTAAGTACCGTCTATTAGACGAAAAAGATCGACGAAGTGGGTGGCCGGACGGCTATTCCCTAAAGCACGTGGCCCATGGGTCGTTAGTTACCCTAGAGGGGGTACTCTTATACTATAAAGTGTAGTATAGTAGTAGTTATAGTAGTAAATATAGATATAGATATAAATATACTAATAATAATAATAATACTATTACTAATAAGTAGTAAGTATAACTAATATATTAAAATAAACTTTTATTTATATAAACCTTTAGCTAAATTATATATAGGGCCTAATAAGCCTTAGTAGCGTTTATGATAAAAAAAAAGTACTACTATAAGTAAAGCCTTTATTAATTCCTTTTTATTTTTATATTTATAGTTAATAATTATAATAAGTTTAATATAGTTTAATAATTATATAATACTTAAAAGCTTTAGTTTTTTAGTTATAGTCTTTAAAAACGTCTTTAAAACTAGCTAAGCTACTAAAGATATAGGACTTAATAGTTTTAATAGTAGTACTAACTTTATTAACCTTTTACTTAAAATATAAGTAATTATTACGTTTTAGTATCTCTAAGTAGTTACTTAATTATAAATATATTACTAGTAAAGACCCTACTACTAAGCCCCCCCCCCCCCTTTTTAAGTAACTAATAGCCTATTTATATATTTAATATATTTATAGTACTACTTATAGTAAGGTAAATAAAGAAATCTACTAAATAAAAAATATTCCTAATAAAAAATTTTATAAAAATACGTTTTAGTTAAACGTATATATTTAGTAAAGTAATAAGTAAAGGTTATTTAAAAAAAGATACATTACTAATATTAACCCCCTTTAGTAACTATAATACCTAAAGTTATTATAATAACTTCTACTTACCTACTCTTACGCTATAAAGCACAGTATAGTAGTAGTAGTAATAACAATAATACTATTACTAATAAACAGTACTAAACGGCGTAACTAATATATTAAAACAAACCTTTACCTCTATAAACCTTTATTTAGATCACGCATAGAGCCTAATAATCCCTAGTAGTGTTTATAATTAATTAAAAGGCACTACTACTATAAGTAAAGCTTTTATTAATTCCTTTATCTTCTATATACACATTTAACAATCCTAAAACACTAAACTAACTACTATATAATAAGTTTAATATAGCTTAACGACTATATAATACTTAAGTACTTTAGTTTCTTAACTATAGTTTATAAAGACTTTTTTAAAGCTAGCTAAACTACTAAAAATATAGGCCTTAGTAGCCTTAATAGTAGTACTAACTTTATAAACCTTTTATTTAAAATATAAACAGCTACTATTAAGTTTAAATACTACTTACTACTAAAGAACTACTTAAATCTATAAATCCAGGTCTTATATAATTAACTATACTAACTACTAATTAAAGATATAATAAAAGAGATTAGGGCGTAGGCGCGTTACTTAAAAGCCCTAGTTCAATATAGTAGTGTAATAAGTACTACTACTATAGCTATTAAAGCCCTTAATAGTATAAAAAAAGCTGCTTTTTAAGATTCTAGTGATTAGTAAAGGTTATTACGATCCCCTAGGTACTGCTCTTTACCTAGGAATTAGTACGTAGCCTAAGGCTCAATTATAATATATTAAGACGTATACTAACAAAAGTAGGGTAGATCCTCTATATAAGGTTAACTAGCTATAGTAACGTAGCTAATAATAGCGCATTAGTTATAGAAGAAGTTAATAGTTAAGGGAAGTAAAGGAACGGTTTATATTAAATTTAATAGGTTTAAAGGAATAGTAATATTAGGCGTAGGGGTATATAGAGGCGTATAGATAGCGTTAGTAGTTTTAGAGGTATTAGTAGTATAATTAGTAGTCTACGAAATTAATTAAATACTCCTATTACTTTAAATCCGTAGTAGTTGTGTTATAGTAGGTAAATTTATGTGCTAAGACGAAAGGTAAAGAGGCTAGTTAAAGAATAACTTAACCTCTAGAGCTATACGTAATATATAAGTTATTAATTATAGAAAGGGGGAAGGGGTCCTTAGTAGTAGAGTCTTTACTAGTAATATATTTATAGTTAAGTAGCTACTTAGGGATACTAAAGATATAACTAATAGCCTATAGGTTTTATATAGTTTAAAGGTTAAATTACTTTATTATAATTAACTACTTTTTTTAACTTTTATTATTATTAATATATAAACTTACTTATTATAACGTAACTTCTATAGATTTAAAGTAATAGTAATATTTAATTAATTTTAACTACTAATTATACTACTAATACTACTAAAACTACTAATACTATTTATATACCTCTATATACCCCTATACTTAACTATTTAATAAACCGTCCCTTTAAACCTATTAAATCTAATCTAAACTATCCCTTTACTTCCCTTATAAACCGCGTTACTATAACTAATTAACTTTATTTAAAGAATCTACCTTACTTTTATTAGTATATTTTTTAATATATTATTAAGCCTTAGACTATATACTAATTCTTAATAGCTTTCCTTATACTATTAAAGGCCTTAATAGTTATAGTAGTAGTACTTATTATACTACTATACTAAACTAGGGCTTTTAAACTAAGGACCTATACTTTAACTATTTTAATAAACCTATTAATAAAGAGACTATATAGAAAATTATATATAATTCTAATTTATAGGTTTAAACTATTTTTAAGTAATAAGTAGTATTTAAACTTAGTAATAGCTATTTATATTTTAAGTAGAAGGTTTATAAAGTTAGTACTACTATTAAAGCTAATAAGGCCTATATTTTTAGTAGCTTAACTAGCGTTAAAAAAGTCTCTAAAGGCTATAGTTAAGAGGCTAAAGCCCTTAAGTATTATATAGTTATTAAGTTATATTAAACTTATTATAATTATTAAATATATAGAAATATAGAAGATAGGAGGAATTAATAAAGGCCTTACTTATAGTACTTTTTTCTTTAATTATAAATACTACTAGGGCTTAWTAAGCCCTATTATACGTTATAGCACCCGTAACTTAACTAAAGGTTTATATAGATAAAGGTTTATTTTAATATATTTAGCACTACTTATTAGTAATAGTATTGTTATTAGTACTACTACTACTACACTGCGCTTTATAGTATAAGAGTAAGTAGGTAAAAGTTATTATAATAACTTTAGGTGTTATAGTTATTAAAGGAGAGTTAATATAACTAACGTATTTACTCTTTTTTTTTAATAACCTTTACCTATTAACTTACTAGATATATATATTAACTTAAATACATTCTTTACTAGAGTTTTTACTTAGAATATTCTCTACTTAGTAGATTCTTTTTTTACTTTACTGTAAGCGGTATTATAACTATAAAAACACATATATAAGTAGTTATTACTAAGTTTAAATACTACGTACTACTTAAAGATAGTCTAGACTTATAAATTAAAATTATATATAATTTTTTATATTGTTTCTTTATTAATAGGTATATTAAAATAGTTAAAGTATAGACTCTTAACTTAAAAGCCCTAACTTGATATAGTAGTATAATAAGTACTACTACTATAGTAATTAAGGCTCTTAATAGTATTAAAAAGCTACTAAGAATTAGTATATAGCCTAAGGCTTAATTATAATATATTAAGATATATACTAATAAAAGTAGAGTAAATTCTTTAAATAAAGTTAACTAGCTATAGTAATATAGTTTATAAAGGAAATAAAGAGATAGTTTAAATTAGATTTAATAGGTTTAGAGAAATAGTTTAGGATAGCGTTAGTGGTTTTAGTAGTATTAGTAGTATAATTAATAGTTTACTTTAAAATTGATTAAATACCACTATTACCTTAAATCTATAAAAGCTATATTATAGTAAGTAAATTTATATACTAACTATACATAACTTATAGGCTATTAGTTACTTAAAACGAGGGGTCCTTAGTAGTTGGGTTTCTACTAGTAATATATTTATAGCTAAGTAGCTACTTAGAAATACTAAAAACGTTATATTTACTATAAGTAACTATTATTAGTAAATAAATATATAGTCTATACTTTATAGTTAACTAATTAATAATAGTAACTCTTATAGTAGCCCTTATAGGGGGTGTCTAGAGGGTCCTTTTTTAAAAAGGCCCTATATAGTAGAGTTTTATATAGTAGCCTTTAAAGGATTAAAATATCTATAATTACTAAATAGAATAAATAGAATAAATAGAATAAATAGA
>JAJHHK010000294.1:0-59695 GCA_022457145.1 Colletotrichum magnum
TTTTACTATATACTTAAAGTTAAAAAACTTAGCTTTAGTTATTAAAGTTATTATAGTATTTTACCTTATAACCTTTTACTAAATAAAGCTACTAAAAAGCAAAATAATATATCCCTAAAACAACCTTCGCATTTCCTTATTATTTATATACTAACTAATAAAATACCTACTAATAGCCTTACTAAAGTACTTTTTTATTTAAAGTTTAAATAGTTTAAAGTACTTTTTAACCTTTAAAATATTAAGTTATATATTATAAAGAGTAAAAAGAGTATATAAGGCAAATATAGCTTTAGGCCTATATTTATTTAATTCCTTTTAGCTTAAGGGCTAGGGAGTATAAAAGGCTTCTATAAAAAAGCCACTACTATACTATACTAAGCGCTACTACTAAACTAAATACTACTACTACTATTAATACTACTACTAAAGTAGACTTATACTATTATTATTACTATTACTATTAAAGTAAACTTATACTAGGTTAGAGTTAGGTGATACTATTACTATTAAAGTAGACTTATACTTTTTTATATTTAGCCTATAAAGTATTTTTAAATATATTTAATATAAACTAGAATAAAGAGGCTATACTTTAATTAAAGTTAACTATAACTAGAGTATTAAGGTTTACTTAAGTAATAGTTAAATATAAAGGCTTTTTATTATAAATAGAAAAATACTCCTTAATACTTACTCTAACTACCTTTTTAAGGGTCTATAGGGTAATAACTACTTTAAATAACTTTAAAGGAATTATTTTTATAAAGGTTATTTTAACCTTAGGAGCTAGTATTAGAGAAACTAAAGCTTTTTCCTTTTCTTTTTTTAAAGGAGTATACCCCTAGTTACTACTCTTACTCTTTAGTATTAATACTAATAAAAGCTAGACTTTTATATTATTAACGATTATAAGGATATAATACTTAGCGTCTCTATACTAAGTTGTAGTATTTATAATAAAGAACCCGTCTTATTAGTACTAAGTAAAGCTATTACTAAGGAAAGGAGTATAAAGTTTCTTTTTATTTTTATAATAATAATACTTTAAGCTATTAGTTAGGGCGTTATATATACTAGAGTTTTTACTAGTTAATATACTATAAACGTACTAGATATAAGTAGGAGCTTTAAATTAAATACTTTTACTATTAAAAACTACTATACTTTTAGCTATACTAGGGTAAAGTTAGTAATTAAACCTAGAAAATACTATAAAATAACTAAACTTACTATAACTACTTAGGAGTAACTTAGGTATTCTAGGAGTAGGGGGAGGGGCGTTATTAAAAGACTCTAAACCTCCCTTTTTTACGTTCTCCCCTTTAGTTAAGGTAATTTAATTAGTAGAAGTAGTAATAGTTACTCTTTTTATATAGTATAAAGCTATTTAAACTAGTTAATATATAATTATAGTAATAGGGATAAAGTTAACTTACTCTAAAAGACTAAAAACTTTTTATAGTTATTTAACTAAGTAACTATAGGGCTAAAGCGCTTCTTTTTTTTAGAATTTATATAAATATAAAGTTAAATATAACTTAATTAAAATAGTAATAAATAAACTTACTATTAGGGGGGGTAGGAGTAGTTTCTTACTTAAGAGGCTCTTTAAAGCCTCTTTTACTACTAGTATTATTAAGTTAGTTTAAATTAAAATACGCGTTAGTTTAGGTAATAATAATATAAAGAGGAGATATTTAAACGTACTAGTAGTAGCTGTAGTGGACGTAGCTATAGCTACTATAGTAGCTATAGCCTCCTTATTAGCCTTATCCTTTATATACTTTATAGTATATACTATACGTATAGACTTAGTTTATTTCTTTTTAAAAGTATTATTAACTATTATACTATACAACTTATTAAAATACTATATTTTAAACTAAATACTATAAACGCCCTTAAACTATATAAAGTATAGTATTATAGTATTAAGGGTAAAACTAAAGGTATTTATACTTTATAGTAATATTATTTAGGCGGTTGGCTTAGTAGTTAAGAGCCTGCTCGACCCTACCTCKTAMGAGGTAGAGGTAGTAGGTTCGAATCCTGCGCCGCCTAAAGGGTTTTTATACCCTAACTATACGTTACGCGCCTATACAGTGTAGTAAATTAGAGTTTTTAGGGGTGGGGACCCTACTACTCTAATTAGCTGCACTGGATGGCCCGTGCGCTGCTCCTAGCTAATAGGAGTAGGCGGCCCCTGCTAGGCTATATATAGTGTACAGTACCTTTTTTTATAAGTAGGTATTCCTTAACCTAGACTTAGATAGACCTTTATATAAAACCTTTACTACTTTTATACTAGATAGTTATATATTTTCCCTACTAGGGTTTTTTTGTATACCCTTTACTAGGATATTATTTACTTATAAGAGGTCAAAAGCCTACTACTTAGTAGATTTCTAGTTTATAATATAGGTATGCTTATAGAACAATATAATATATATATATAGTAATATTATTATTAGGGGAAAAAAAGAAAAAGAATTAGGGCCCTTAAAGGATTATTATTTACTTATTTTAAGTTAAGTATTTACTTAAATCTAGTTAATTAAAGGTGCTTAAGAATATTTATTAATTTTTTTAGTTACTTTTTACTATATAAATAAAAGTATAACTACTCCCTAGTAACAGCAATAAAGTATTATAACAAAGTAAGGGTAGTAATAATAAAGCAAAGGGATTTTTATTTTATTTATTAGTCTCTTTTATAAAACAAAAACTTCTATTTATACTCTTTTTTATTAAATACTAATGTATATAATTTTAGCTATGCGTTGGGAGGCTACGAGTATAGCGTTTTTAAATTTCTTTTAAGTCTAGGGGGGTGTATTGTGATAGTTAAAGCTATTTAGGGCTGTATATGTAAGTAACTACTTACTTTAGCGGCTTATTTAAGTGCCTTTACTCTATCTCTAGCCCCTATAAAGGGGCCTTTACTTTTACTTTTGTATATTATAGAACTTAAAGATTAAGCTGTTACTTTACTTTACTTTAACTACTTATACTTAGCCGCGTAATAGTAGTGTTAATAGTATAATTAGTAGTTTGTGAAATTAAGTAAAAATACTTATTACTTTGAATTTATAAAAGCTGCGTTATAGTAAGTAAATTTAAGTACTATTAATAATAAAAAAGATTGATAAGGTGGGTGGCCGGACGGTTCCCTTAAGTACGTGGCCCGTAGGCCGTTAGTTACTCTAGAGGGTGTTTAAGTAATTATATAATAGACTATTTTTAAGTATATTTAAATTCTATTAATTCTATTAATCTAAAAAGTAAAGTACTACTTAGATAGTTAAAAAGTACTACTTAGATAGTAAAACTCTTATTTAAAACTAGCTTTTACCTTAATTGTATTTTATTCTTTTTACTTTAATTAGACTTTTACTTTAATTTACTAATAAATAGGGTTTATAGTAAAACCGGGTCTTAACCTACCCGTATTTTACTTATAATTAGGGTTTATACTAAAACTTAGATTTATAATAGCTATGTTTTACTAATATAATAGGGTTTTAGTATAAAACTAGTTTATTTGTGTTTTTTTGTAGTGTTTAGTGTGGACATTTCAATAAGGGGTTCCAAAAAGAATGCATCATAGCTATGTATTTTCAAGTAGTATAATTAAATAAAAGTATCTAATAGGGTGTATCTAGTAGCTTTAACCCCCTCTAGTTCATAACGATTCCGCTTACCTACTCTTCTAGCGATAATAACGATGCCATTACCGATAGGCGGCGCTGAACTTATAAAACTAGTTTATAGTTAACTAACTATTTTAGTTAAAAGTAAACTTAGTTACTATTTTTAACTTTAACTTAATTACTATTAAAGAAATATACTTTAAATATTCGTATACTGAACCTATAATAGGGACATTATACAACTATTATACTTTTATACTTTATCTAATTATATATATTACTATATTTAGTAATATTACTTAAGTTAATATTTAGATTAAATTAAAGCTTTTAGATCTATACAATTCTACTAATAGCTATATTTAACTATTAAGTATTAAGATATAGTTAAYTATATCTTTATACTATATAGTACTATATGATAGTATAGATATATTAAAAAATTATCTATATAGCTTTTATAGTTATAAAGTTACTACTAATATAAGTACTTTTTATACCTTTAGTACGTATTAAGGTCTTTTAGTACTAAAGGGTAACTTTTATACTAAATAGTATATTTTAGTACTTTTAGTAGTATATTACTATATTTAGTAGTACTAATAGTATAACTACTATATTAGTACTATATTCGACCTAAAAGTCTTTTATATAATATTATAATTAGTTGTATTAATTATATAAATTAATACTATTTTAAAGTCTATTCTTTTAAACTTAAAGAATAAAATATAAACTACTCTTTTAAAAATATATTAGTATTTCTTAAACTTATTTAATAATCAAAAAGGTATTTAAGTTACTTCCCTATTAGGGAATACTAAACTACTACATATACCTTTAAAAGAACCTAAATAAAACTAAACTAAACTTACTATAGAGTTTATTATATAATATACTATAGAATTACTTTTTAAAAGTCTACTAATAAGTTACTAGTTTAATAAACAAAGAATAAGTTAAAATTAGTTCTTTACTAGTTAGTATACCAGTCCTATTAATGAAAAAAAAAACTAAAAAGGAAGTAGAGGTTCTATATAAACAAATATATACTTAATATAGTTAATGTACTAAATTAATACCCCTTATTACTTACTTAAAAGACTTTATATTCTTTTTTTAAAGTAATATAGTTTATAAAAGTAAATTTTTATATAGCTTTTAATAAAATTCAAATTATAAAAAAAAATATAAAATAGTATTTTAAATATATTTTAATTTATTTAAATAATTAGTTACTCCTTTTAAACTTATAAATACACTTATAACTTTTTATTAATATATTAATAGTATTCTTTAAAGAATCCTAAATAACTTTATTTACTACCTACTTTAAAAACCTTTTAGTATATAACTATAAAATAAAATAAAACTATAAATAAAAAGTTACTAAGGTTTTATAATAGTTATAAAAAGTAAGAGTTTTACTAGCTAGGTAGTATCTACTAACTACCCGGATAGTATCTCTACTTCTCTCTAATCCACACTACACTACTAGCCCTATAAATAAAGCACTATAATAGTATAATTAACAAACTATAACTATTGTAATTTATTATAACCCGTTAGTTAATAGACCTTTAATAATAACCCTATAGGGGGCTTAGTAGTTAAATAAGTATAATAGTCTATATTAGTATAATAACCCTATAGAGTAGAAGAACTAGGATATAAGTTACATAATAATAAGTAAAACCGATGTATAATAAGTAGTTCTAGGATAGGACTAATAATGCTAAGGGCAGTTTATAGTAATAAACTAATATACTTAATATTAGTTTTAGAGATAAAGGAATATATTTATAAAAAACGGAACTTATATATAAATAAAACTTAAGTACTCTTAAGTTCCCCTTTTTATAGTTCTTTAGCTATTAACCTTATATTAATCTTTAGATACTTTTAACTTTTTAAATCCCTTTAGTAACCTATAGTACTATTTATAGTATTAAACTTTAGCTTTTATTAATACAAACCTTACTATTAAAAAGCTAGTTATAATATTTTAATAGCTTTTGTTTAGTAAGTTAACCTTTAATACTAATAAATAGTATTTTATAATGTCTTTAGTTGGAATACCTAAAGCTACCCCTACTTTATCTAGGTTCTTTAATAAATAAGCCTAGAACCTTATTTAAGAGCTAGGAAAATAGTATATAAAAGACGATAGAAACGAGTTTAGTAATAATAATACTAATAAGTAGTTTAAATAAGCCTATTGTAATATTAAATAGTTTTAAAAGATATTTAATAAATATTTTAGTTAAATAAAAGAACTTTAGAATACTGTTTGATAAGTTAAGTATTGTATATAGAAGGTTAAGAACTAGAATAAGACCCTCCGCGCTACTGCTAATATTATTAAAATACTTATTTATATAAATATAAGAAACTTAAACTAAACTTACCCATTACCTATAATAGAACCCCTAGATAACTTAAAGGATTCTTAATCTAGGTTAAGAACTATTAAAACTTCTATTATAGTAACTTTAAAAATAATACTAAATAAGTTATTTATACTACTACGTTTCTTTATAGACGGGCCCTTTAGTAAATTAAGCCCTTTTAGAAATAATTCCTTAAGGTAGAAACTCTAAATAGCTATACTACTAAAGTTAGGAATATCTTTTTAACTTTTAAGGGGTTTAAATATACTCTTTAAACTTTATTTTAAAACCCTAATTAAAAAAGATAAGTAAAGTGTGACTTTACTATACTTAAGTAAACTAAATCCATAACTTACTATACTACCAAATTCTAACGCATTAGCACTTAGTTAAACTCTATAAAAAAATCTAGAATCTTTATATTTTACTAAAGCTTAAAGGATAAAGTTAAGGATAAACTTATTAAAATAAATTATTCTAAAGACTTTTTTTAGTATACTAAACTTATAATTAAAATTAATAACTATTTATAAAAAAGATACTATAAAAAAGGAGAATAATAACCTAGTACTAACTCTAATAAAAAATACTAATAACTACTATAATAATTCTAGTACTATAATTAGGGATAGTAGTCCTAGTAGAGTAATTAGTTAAACTAGAATAATAACTAATAAAGTACTACTTATAGATACTATATAGGCCCTATAGACCTTAGTGCCGCTAAATAATAAAAACTTAATAAGGGATGTATTTTTAAGTACTATAACTATAATAAACTAGGATATATAGCTAAGAATTACTGCTAACTTAAAAAATAGTAATAGTAACTAGTACTAAAAGGTAAGTAACTTAACGCTGCTTTTAAAAAAAATATACTAAGCTTTTATAGACAGTATACTATAATAATAAGTATACTATTTATAGAAGTAATAAAGAAAATATAAAATAGTACCTAAAAGATACTAAACGTTCTAGTTATAATACTACTTATATTACTAAAAAAATACTTATAGTAGTATATTAAGTACCTTACTAAAGGCTAGCTTAAAAAGCTATAAAGTAACTTAATAGTATAAACCTATAATAAGTAAACTATAACTTAGTAATACTTAGTAATAAAGAAGTTAGGTATAATAATAAAGTTATTATTAAAAAACTTAATACTATAATTAAAGATCTCTACTATACTACTAATATAGAACTTAATAAAGACTACATAAGGTATATTTAAATACTACTTATAAAGAGAAATAAAAGAATAATAGTACGCGCCAATCTACCTATACTTAAATAGCTATATACTAATAATACTAAAAGGTTAAAAAGAATTATAGTATATTCTAAAGCCTAGAAAATGCTATATAAGTTAGATATACCCTATAATTTAGATAAACCTTATAATATTACTTAATAATATACTTAAAACGAGATTACTTAAGGGGCCCTATTTAATACTTAAAACTTAGACTCTAAAAAGGAACTTTTAATATAAAAGAAAGAATAAAAGTATTTATTATATATCCCCCTAAATAATAACTAATAACGGATTCTATTTTATAAAACGGACCCTATTAAAAAGATAAGAAAATAGCTACTTAAAGCTATACTAAGAAACTATAAATAGTTAAATATACTATATAAATAATACTGGAATGTTTTTTAGTTATAATACTTTAAAGATAAATACTAAATATACTTTATAGAGAAACTTAACTTATAATTCTTTTTTCTTTTTAAAAAAAGCACTATATAGGAATATCTATTTTACTTAAAAACTTTATATATAAAGTWTTTAGGAATTTAAAGGAACTAAAAAAGTAGTTTTTAAACCTAACTTAAACTTTTTAATATAATACCTATATAAAGAAAGTATAAACTAGTAAAAATACTATATTAATTAGTACTAGGTCTACTACGTTACTAAGGTATAGATACTTAGAAAAAAGCGACTTTAAAAAGAAAAAGGAACTAGTTTTACCCTACTTATCCTTAATATTAAGAATACCCTTAAAAGAAAAGGAATAATTAAGTACCTTAATAAAGATAAAATGTATATAAAATAGAGGTTTAAATAGTTAAAAAACTAAACTTACTTATTAATAAAGGATCACAATAAGTAAAAATAATAAAATCTATTTACTTAACTATAAATATAAGTTTAAACAAAAGATACCTTTACTTTAATATTATAGTAAATAGAATATAAGTTAAAGCCTTTATTAATAGTAGTACTTAAGGTAACTTTATATTACTATAAGTAATAAATAACTTATAAATACTATAGAATAAAAAAAAGGATCCTTATTTACTTAATAATATAAAAGGAAAAGGAGTATAGTATAGTAAAGGTATTATTAATAGTAAAACTATACCCCTTATATTAAACTACTATAACCGAAAGATATACTACCGCCTTAATATTATAGATATAGAACAATAAAATATTATTCTAGAAATACTATAGTTATAAAAAGAAAACCTATAAATAAATTAAAACGCTAGCTACCTCTATTAAAACTATAAAAAGAGTACAGTTACTAAAAGACACGGTTAGCTACTAGTTTTAAATAAACTTTACCTAAAAAAGCTAATAATACACATATTATAATTTATTACTTACCTAAAGATTAAAGAAGTAGTTACTAGGCCGTTATAGAAAAAAGACTTTACTATAACACAAAAAGACTTAATTAATAATAAAAATTGACTTTTATTTATTTTAAAAAAATATAAAGTATATAAAAAGCTATTTATTTTAATACTAAAAATAGACCTACTAAAGTATAGTGCCTTTAATTATAAAATCCCTATTAAAAAAGGATAAACACTAGTATTTAATAGGGWTTACTAACTAAATTAATAAGAAATAAAAGTACTTAATAAGTATATTAATAAATACTTAACTAAGGGCTATATTAAAAAATCAATATTACCTATAGAATACCTAATTCTATTTATACTAAAAAAGAATAGTAAATTATAACTTTATATTAACTATAAATAACTTAATAATAATACTATTAAGAATTGCTACTTACTACTACTTATTTTAAAACTATAAACCCTACTCTATAAAACTAACTAGTTTATAGCTTTTAGCTTTAAAAAAGCCTATAACTTAATTAAAATTAAAAAAGGGGAGGAGTAAAAGACTATATTCTACTCCTATAAAGGATATTTTAAGTATTTTATAATACCTTTTAGACTTACTAATATACTTATAATATTCTAAAATATAATTAACTATATCCTATAAAAAAAACTTAATATCTTTATAATTATATACTTTAATAATATTTTTATTTTTTTAAAAACCCTTAAAGAATATAAGTAATATATATACTAAGTACTATAAAAGCTTTGAAAAGCTAAACTCCTTATTAAACTAAAAAAAAGTAAATTCTATACTTGTGTTTTTTTTTAAGTGGTTGTCTCGTCTGGACATTTCTATAAGTTGTTCTAAAAAGAATGCACTATAGCTATATATTATTAAATAGTATAATTAAATAGAAGTATCTAATAGAGTATATTTAGTAGCTTTGACCCCCTCTAGCTCTTAACGCTTCTACTTACCTGCCCTTCCTACTATAGCGGGAGACGTAGACGTGGACGTACTAGCAATAATAACGATACTATTACTAATAGGCGGTACTGAATATGTTGAAACAAACCTTCGCTTGTACGAACCTTCGGCCGGATCACACTGCGCGTAGGGCCTAACGAGCCCTGGTGGCGTTCACTATTAAAGAAAAAGGCACTGCTGCGATAAATTCTATACTTAAAAAGTAAACTACTTAGGATTTACTATTATACCTAGAATTATTAAAATATTAAACAAAAAGATTGCTATAGTTAAAAACTAACTAATACCCCGAGATATTAAGGACATCCAATTATTTCTAGAATTTATTAACTTCTACTAACGATTCTTTAAAAGCTATTCTAGAAATATTAAAGCCTTAATTAACTTTACTAAAAAAGATACTGAATAAAATTAGATAAATAAATAAAAAACTACGTTTAAAAAATTTAAAAACTAAGTCCTTAATAAACCTATACTTATAATACCTAACCCAAACCTACTATTTAAAGTTAAAACTAATACTTTTAACTATACTATTAGTAAATAACTTAGTTAATAAAATAAAAAAGGGTACTTATACTTATACACTTTTTACTTAAAAAAGTTATAAAGCCCTAAGCTTAACTACTAAATTTATAATAAAACACTTATAGTAATAATTAAAGTATTTAAAGAATAGAAACTATATGTCTTAAGAACTAACTATAAAGTTATAGTTTATATAGACTATAAGAATTTTATATATTTTACTATATCTCAAGACCTTAATAAATAATAAATTAAATAGTTAAAATTTCTATTAGAATTTAATTTTTAAATTATTTATAAAAAAGGATTAAAAAATAAAAGAGCGGATACTTTTAGTAAATAATTAAACTTAGAAGTAATAGTTCTAAATAAAACCTAAGTAATTCTTAAAAAGAATTTAAATAAAAACTTTATATTAACTATTTACCTCCTTATAATTACTAAACGAATTAATACTAATATACTTAAATAAATAACTAATTAAATAATTAAAATAATTTATAGTACTAAAGTACATAGTTACTAAAGAGTTATAAAGACCTAAAAAAGAATTAAATAATACTATAGTAATAAAGTTACTAAAGAATAAGTTGCGTAAGATATTAAGTACTACGATATTTATAATAAAAGTAAGCTAGTATAATATAAACTATATAGAAAACTCTAACCTCTCCTAGTACCTAATAAAGTATAGTAATCTATTTCCCTTAATTTTATTATTAAATTACTATAATTAAGGAAACTACTTACTAGAAAATAGTTGAATAGTATTTTAGTTATTATAAACAGACTTATTAAATATACTTACTTTATTCTATAAATTAAAACTAGTATAGCTAAAAAACTTACTTATATTTTTAATAAATATATTTTTAATTAATATAGTTTACTTAAAAATATTATATTTAATAAAGAAACGTAGTTTACTTTAAAGTTTTAAAAATCTTTAATTTTATAACTTAATTTTAAGCCGCGACTATCTACTACCTTTTACCCTTAGACTAATAAATAAATAAAAAGGATTAACTAAATCCTAAAAGTATACTTAAAATATTATACTAACTACTAATAAAATAATTAAGTTATATTATTACTAATAACTTAATTTACCTATAATAGTATAATAAAAAAAAGTATATAAAACTTACCCTTTTACTTTAACTATAGATTTAAACTAACTACTTATAAAGAACTAAAAATAAGACTATTAGTAATAAAGGCTAAGGCCTAAGTAAATAAAATTAAGGAAATCTATATAAAACTCTAATAAGATTTAGAATTTATTAAATAATATATATATAGATATATTAATACCTTAAAAATAAAGGGACTATCTTTTAAAAAGGGAAATAGTATATACTTTATTTAACATAATATTAGAATAAAATAACTAAGTAATAAGTTAAACTTTAAAAAACTTAAATCCTTTAAGATTATTAAAAAAGTCTTAGAAGTTAACTACAAACTCGTACTACTAAATACTATAAAACATTACTTAGTTTTCTATATCTTACTTCTTAAACTTATACTATAAGAATTATAAATAATAAACTATATTAAAGTTAATCTAAAATAAAACTATAGAATTAAATAAATTATTAACCACATTAATTAATAAAACAACACTAAGATTAAGTACCTAATTAAATAAAAAAACTATAAATATAAAGATAACACATAAAAACCTACTTTAAACCTTACAAATACACAAAAAAAATTACAAAAATACTAGACCTAATAGTAAAAAAGATAATACACCTAAGTTACAAAGGTACTAGTAAATAAATTATATATTATTTAGCCTTAAACTAAGATCTAATTAATTAAAGAACCTAAGATAAAATAAACGTTTTTTTACCTAAAAACGCCTAGCTTAAAGTAAAACTAAAAACCTTTTATTAATATACTATTAACTAATAAACCTAAATTAGTAAAATTATTACTAAACTTAAATACTAACTAAAGTAGCTTATTTTCTAAACCTACCGCCTAAAAATTACTTACTATAAACCCCTTATAAGTATTTAACACTAATAATAAATTACTATTAAAAAGGACTCTATCTTTTTAATTAACCTCCGATATACTGTACTTAAAGGCCTTTATTTACTTTTTATAAACTTTTTTTAAAATTATATAAATATAACTTAAATAACTAACCACCTCTACTATTTAGAATTATAAGTAAGTAAACTTATAATAAAGTAGTAAAAGCTCTTTACCTACTTTTTCTTCCTTCTTATCCTACTCCTTTTATTAGGAATTTAATTTCTATACTATATACAAAGTTAACTTAGTACTATATATAAACTAAAAATACTTATAAGTAGATACTACTAAAATACTATTACAAGGCTTCTTTACTATAATATAAGTATAGTAATAAATAAACTTTTCCCTAAAATAATAAGGGACCTTTATATAGAAATAATAAGTATAAAGTATATTACTATTAATTAACTAAAACTTAATATAGTTAATAAATACAGCTTTTTTATAGTCTTTAATTATAGTTAAATATAGAGTTTTACTATTAGGGCTTTATAACTTAGCTATTAGGGCCTTCCCCCACTTTTCGGACTAATTAAGTCAGCTAGCTTAAACACACTAAAAAACGGTATATTATATAATTACTTAATATTTAATTTAATTGTATTTTTATTACGGCTTTTACTATATCTTAGTATAATAAGCTTATACTCTTTAGTTAATTATAGCCCCTTTTACCCCTAAATTAATTAATCCTAGTATAGTACAGCTAGTGCTATAGATACTAGCGGCTTTAAGCCGCCCCCAGCCTTCTACCTACTACGCTAGGCTTTCTTTAGTACTAGCGCTTCTTTACTACTGCTTCTACCTACTATAATACATTCCTAGGTTAACTAAAGCTACTATAAAAGCTTATTATTAGAGCTATACTTAAAATATAAGTAGTTATAATAAATACTTGTTTTAACGGGCTGTAGTACTGGATTTTTAACTTTTTTTAGTTACTTTAACTTTAAGTTACTTAAGGGTATTATAGTACTACTTAAGGGTACTATAGTTAACTTATAAGGCTAGTTATAAAGAGACTTAATAAGTTAAGGGTTATGGATCTTTAGTAGCGCGTCGTCTATATTTAGTAGTTAAATTAGCTACTAGTGTAGGTAGTATTTATACTATATAACTATAAGGCCTTTTGTATATATAATTCTAAGGATATAGTAAGTATAGAGGAGCTTAAACTAGTGTATAAAGTGGCTATTATAGGGACTAAGGTCTTTTAGTCTTTTGTTAGTCTTTAAGGGTATTATAGTAAGTATAATATAGTGTTAATAAATTATAAGATTTAGTACTAAGTATCTTACTTATTTAGAGGTATTTTTAAGTTAATCCTTTTATTAGAGGTAATTCTAATAAACCCTTACTTTTATTGTAGTATAGTAAACAATATAGTCCCTTTCTTTATTCTTAAGTATTTCTTTAACTATATTAACTATACTAAAGATATTAGCAGTACTATAAATAATATACAACTTAAAGTCCTTATAAAACGTCTCTATAGGGGAGTTAGTATAAATACTATAGTTTTAATACTTAGTAATAAAGTACTGTACTTACTACTCTTTAATAGAAAAGTAGGTATAGTTAATATACACTAAAACCTCCTCCTTAGCCTTAAACTCCTTCTATAGACACTTAAGGGTAATATTAAAGTTATTAATAGTATTTATATAAATAATATAAGTTTATAACTATATAAAGCCTTTAGGGCTATACTTAACCTTTAGGTTATTAAAGCGGCTTAATAAGAAAGTTTTATTAGTTTAAGTAAATTTATTAAGGTGGGTAATAGTAGGATTATAGAGCTCTGTAAGTGTCTAGACCTAGGCCTTCTACTTTACCTCTATATTAGCTTCTATAGTAGCCTTATCCCGGCCTACTTTAAACTTATTAAAAGCCGGGCCGCTAAAGCCTTACTACTTATATTTAGTATTATTCTTAATATTAGTATTAATATAGAAAATATAGAGTTATAGCTGTATATTAGGGATTATAGTAATAAGGGTATTCTATAGGGCTACTTTAAAGTCCGTAATAGCTACATAAAGTACTACTATACTACTAATTTTTTTATATATAGAGTTAAGGTTTTTAATTAGTTAGTTATAATTATGCTAGGTTTTAGTATTAATAAAGCTAAAGGTATAGTTAAATAGTAAGTTAATATTTATTATACTAGTAACTTAAAAGAAGGGTATTTTGTATTTATTAGTTTAGTATATATTATTTATACTAATAACCTCTAAAAAGTACTTTTATATCTTTTTATACTATAAGTACGTTTAAAGTAGTCCCTTAAGTATATTAGGGTTATTAGTAAACTACTTAATATAATACTTAAGGCCTTAAGACTAAAGACGGGCAAATAATACCTACATAAGTATCCTGCTACTAAGGCCGTTAATACGCGCCTTTTATTTTATATTATTAATATCTTTTTAAGTAAAAAATACGTTACTACTAGTAGCTATATAGCTATAGACTATAGAGCTAACCTTACGAGGCTTAATAGCTTTATAATAAAAGAGGGATTTAATAAGGTTACGTTGTGTGTTAGTAAGTTTATAGTAAGTAGGATAGACTAAGGGATTAAAAGATAGGCCATAGTTATACTCTCTATACTTAATTACCTAGCTCTAGTACTAATTATTACTAGTATAAGTAGTAGTAATTCTATACTAAGGGCAGCTTTACTTAGTAGTAGTAGTTTAATATAGGCTAACGCTTTTAGTAGGTTTAAGGGTATTATAGTTATACTTAAACTTATATTAAGTATATTTACTATTATAGTAGTTAGTACTGTTTTAGTAAATAATTATAAAGCTATAGGGCCTAGTATAGGTTATATTAAGGTAATTTTAAAGTACTTAAATAGTTTTTATAGACTAACTATTAATACCGCCTTTTAGAGGGTTAGGAATAGCTTTATATTAAGGCGCGGGTGGCGCGCCTTTGTCGCGGGCGAAATCTATTGTGGTAATGGCGTTGTGGTAGTTGCGACGGGAAGGATTTTTTTACTACGTAGCGCGTAGCGGAAGAAATTATATAGGTATAGCGTAGAGGGATTCTATTAACTTAATTAGTCTAAAAAGTAGGGGAAGGCTTTAATAGTTAAATTATAAAGCCTTAATAGCAAAACTTTAAATATAACTTTAACTTTTAAATATAACCTAATATAGTATTAGTATTATAAAAATAAAAAAAGTATAATTATAAATCCCTAATTTAAAACTAATAACTTACTTATAATAAGGTTTTAAAAATAAAACTTTTTAAAAAAAGAGCTAATATTATAACTTATTAGTTAATAGACTTTTAATAACAACTCTATAGGGGGCTTAGTAGTTAAATAAGTATAATAGTTTATATTAGTATAATAACTCTATAAAGTAGAAAAACTAGGATATACGTTATATAATAATAAGTAAAACTGATGTATGATAAGTAGTTTTAGGATAAAACTAATAATACTAAGAG
The DNA here is from genome assembly GCA_022457145.1 of Colletotrichum magnum. Lineage (NCBI taxonomy): Eukaryota > Fungi > Ascomycota > Sordariomycetes > Glomerellales > Glomerellaceae > Colletotrichum > Colletotrichum magnum. The sequence goes on from JAJHHK010000294.1 coordinate 15,681, forward strand.
TAGTTTAAAGTGATAAACTAGAGTTTTACTATCTAGGTAGTACTTTTTAACTATCCGGGCGGTACTCCACTTTTTAAGCTAATAGGATTAATAAGATCTAAATACACTAAAAAACAGTATATTATATAATTACTTAATATTTAATTTAATTACGTTTTTATTACAACTATAGCTATATCTTAGTATAGTAACCTTACTACTATTAGATTTTGCGTATATTATATATATTTACATTATGTATTATTCTACAGCCTATAGCGCTATTAACGCGTTTTTTGCCTTAATAGCATTATAGGCCTTTAAGTCCCTAAACGCAGCTACGGCCTTTAGAGCTAGTAAAATATTGTTCTAAAGTAGCTATTAGTCTTTTTAAACGCTAAAATCCATTTATATATCACAATATACTAGTAACTTTAAACTATATAATTTAACACACTTTCTTAGTAAGGGCCTTATAAAGGCCTTATTAAATCTATTTATAAATAAAATTACATACTTACTATACTTTAACTACTTTATAGTTACTTTTATATAACTTACTTCTTTAAAACTATAATTCCTTTAAAGTCTTTATTTTAAGTAGTCCTATTATCCTTATTAAACCTCTATTCTTATAGTAAAAAGAGTAATACTATTTTTAAAGTACTTAAAAGCTATAATTCCTTTACTTTATTTATTATTAATAAAATTAAGGCCTTTTAACTACTCTTTTTAAAACTTAATATTATAAAGTACTTAAAGTCGCTTTATTTAATCTACTATGTTAAGTTACTTAAAAAAGATTTTAAAGTAAGTACTAATAAGTAGCTTTATAAAACTGTTAACTATAAACTATACTATAAGTTAGTATTTAACTTAAATATAGCCTTTTTAGGCTATTTAATATAACTAGTAGTTATAAATATTAATATAGTAAAGCTTTATATATAGTTAAACTATTTTTTTATTAATAAAATAAATTATTTATTAATTATTATATTAAATATATATACTTAGTACTAGTACTATAAAAGTAGCATTATTACTAAAGGTCTTTTTACTAAAGTTAATATAAAGAGTAGTTATTAAATAGTTTATAAAAATAGCCTCTTTAGTTACTTAAGAAAGAGTAAAAAGTTTAGCTTTAGTTATAAACGTAATTATAGTATTCTATTTATTAACTTACTAACTAATAAAGCTATTAAAAAGCTTAATAATAAATACTTAAAAGCTTTTATAGTTTAGTATGTATATGTGTTGTATTGTTCTATAAGTATACTTATATTACAAACTAGAAATCTACTAAGTAGTAGGCTTTTAACCTCTTATAAGTAAATAATATTCTAGTAAAGGGTGTATAAAAAAACCCTAGTAGGGAAAATATATGACTATTTAGTATAAAAGTAGTAAAGGTTTTATATAAAGGTCTATTTAAGTTTAGGTTAGGGGATGCCTGTTTATAAGGAAAGGTACTATATACTATATACAGCCTAGTAGGGACTACTTACTCCTATTAACTAGGAGCAGTGCACGGGCCATCCGGTATAGCTAATTAGAGTAGTAGGGTCTCTACTCCTAAAAACTCTGATTTACTGTACTATATAGGCGTGCGATGTATAGTTAGGGTATAAAAACCCTTTAGGCGGTATAGGATTCGAACCTACTACCTCTACTTCTTACGAGGTAGGGTTAGATAGGCTCTTAACTACTGAGCTAACCGCTTCTTATAGTTTAGTATATTATTAATAAAACTAGTATTTAAAGTAATTACTAAACTATTATTAAAGCTACCTTCTTTATAACTAAATTTAAAGTAAAAAGTATACTTTATAATAAAGTATTTAATAGTTTATTTAGCCTTTTTAAAGTACTTAAAGCCGGGGTTATAGTTAAAGTATATAAAATAACTTATAGTAAGGACTATATTTAATTAAGTTATTATAGTACTCTATATAATTAATTTAATACTACTTTAGTATATATTAGTATTTATATATAAAGTAGTACTTTTATAAAGAAGTAACTTAAGTAATTAAATTAAAGATATATATAGTTATTTAGCTTATAGGCCTTATGTTACGACCCGTTAGTTAATAGACCTCTAACAACGACCCTATAGGGGGCTTAGTAGTTAAATAGGCACGGCAGCCTATGTTAGTATAATAACCCTACAGAGCAGAAGAACTAAGATATAAGTTATATAATAATAAGTAGGACTAATACATAATAAGTAGTTCTAGAGTAGAACTAATAACACTAAGGGCGGTTTATAGTAATAGACTAATATACTTAATATTAGTCCTAGGAATAAAGGGATATATTTATAGAAATAGAACTTATATATAAATAGGACTTAAGTACTCTTAGGTCCTTCTTTTTATAGTTTTTTAATTATTAATTTTGTATTAATTTTTAAATACTTTTAGTTCTTTAGTAGTAATAACTATAACTCTTTTATTAAATACCTAAACTAATTACTTAAGTATCTTAAACCTAAGATCCCTTTAGTATTAAACCTTAACTTTTATTAATACAAACCTTACTATTAAAAGGCTAGTTATAATATTTTAATAGTTCTTATTTAGTAAGTTAACTTTTAATACTAATAAATAGTATTTTATAATGTCTTTTTCTAGAACCACTAAGACTACCCTACCCTTATTTAAATCCTTAGGTAAATAAGTTTGTAACCTTACTTAGGAACTTAAAGAGTAATATATAAAGGATAATAGAAAAACTAGTAATAATAATAATACTAAAGAATAACTCTAAAAGGCCTATAAAAATATTAGTAAAATCTAAAAGCTTTATAATAAAAACGCTATAGAGTTTTATAACTTTAAATAAATAATATAATAATTTAGTAATAAACCTTAGTGTATTTTTAATATAGAGAACAAAATTAAGATACTTTATACTACTACTAATATTATTAAGATATTTATCTATAATAAATATAAAAAACTTAAGCTTAACTTACCCGTTACTTATAATAGAACCCCTAAATAACTTAAAGGATTTTTAATTTAGGTTAAGACCTACTAGAATTTCCACTATAGTAATTTTAAGAACGATATTAAGTAAATTATCCACACCACTACGTTCCTTTATAAGTAAGCCCTTTAGTAAATAGAACTATTCTAGGAATAGTTTTTTAAAGCTAAAACCCTAAATAACTATACCTCTAAAGTTAGGGATATTTTTTCTACTTTTAACGGATTTAAATATACCCTCTAAACTTTGTTCTAGGACCCTAATTAAAAATAATAAGTAGAACGTAACTTTACTATGCTTAAATAAACTAAGTTTACTATGTACTATACTACTAAATTCTAATATATTAGCGCCTAGTTAGACTTTACTAAAGAATCTAGAATCTTTATATTCTACTAAGGCTTAAAGGATAAAGTTAAGGATAAACTTATTAAAATTAATTATTTTAAGGACTTTTTTTAGTATACTAAATTTGTAATTAAGATTAATAACTGTTTTTAGGAAAAATACTATAAAAAAGGGGAATAATAACTAATTACTAATWCTAGTAGGAAGTACTAGTAGCTACTTAAATAATTTTAGTACTATAACTAAGGATAATAACCCTAGTAGAATAACTAGTTAAACTAAAATAATAACTAGTAAAGTACTACTTATAAATACTATATAGACTCTATAGACYTTAGTACTACGGAACGATATAAACTTAATAAAGGACGTACTTTTAAGTACTATAACTATAATAAACTTAGGTATATAGCTAAGGACTACTACTAACTTAAGAAATAATAATAGTAACTAGTGTTAAAAGGTAAGTAACTTAATGCTACTTTTAAAAATAAAGACTATATTAAACTCTTTTAAATAGTATATTATAACGATAAATGTATAATTTATAAAAGTAGTAAGGAAAACGCTGGGTAGTACTCTAAAGATACTAGCTGTTTTAGTTATAATATTACTAATATTTTTAAAAGAATACTTACTATTGCTTATAAAGTACTTTACTAAAAACTAGCTTGGAAGATATAGAAATAACTTAATAATATAAACCTATAATAAGTATACTATAATTTAATAATACTTAGTAATAAAGAAGTTAAGTATAAAAATAAGTAAATTATTTAGAAACTTAATAAACTAATTAAAGGACTATAGTATACTATTAATATAGAGTCTAAGGAGGACTATATAGAATATACCTAAACGCTACTTACTTTAAAAAACAAAAGAATAGTAGTATATATTAATCTACTTAAACTTAAATAACTTAATATAAAAAACGCTAAAAGAAAAAGAATTATAGCCTACCCTATGACCTAGGAAATCGGACAAAAATCTAATATACTTTATAACTTAAATAAACTTTGTAACGTTACTTATTAACGTACTTAAAATAAGATCACTTAGGGGGCCTAACTTAATACCTAGGGCTTAGACTTTAAAAAGGAACCTCTAATATAAAAGAAAGAATAAAGGAACCTATTATACGTCCCTTTAAATAATAACTAATAATAAATCCCATTCTATAGGACTAACTCTATTAAAAAGACTAAAAAATAGCTACCTAAACGTATACTAAGAAACTACAAATAGCTAAACACACTATATAAAAAGCATAATAACGTTTTTTAGTTACAGTATTTTAAGAATAAATATTAAATATACCTTATAGAAAAACTTAACTTATAATTCTTTCCTTACTAGAAGAAAGAAGCGCTATGTAGAAATATCTACTTTGTAAAAGAACTCTATATATAGATTATTTAGGAATTTAAAGGAACTAAGGAAGTGGTTTTTAAACTAAATCCCCGATTCCCGATACGCTGCCTATATAACAATAGTATAAACTAGTTAGAATACTATATTAATTAATACTAGGTATACTATATTAAAAAAGCACGGACCCTTAAAAGGAAACAACTCTAAGAGGAAAAGGGGACCAGCTTTGTACTACCTGTTCTTAATATTAAAAATACCCTTAAAAAAAGAAGAGTAGTTAAATACCTAAATAAGAACGGAACGTATATAGAACAAAAGCTTAAGTAGTTAAAAAACTAAACTCGCTTACTAATAAAGAATCATAATAAGTAATTATAATAAGATCTATTTACTCAGCAATAAATACAAGCTTAAATAAAAAGCACCTTTACTTTAATATTATAGTAAACGGAATACAGGTTAAAGCCCTAATTAATAGTAGCGCCTAAGGTAACTTTATATTACTAAAAGTTATAAATAACTTGTGACTACTATAGAATAAAAAAGAAAACCCTTATTTACTTAATAACATRAAAGGGGAAGGAATATAGTATAGTAGAGGTATTATTAATAGAGAAACTACGCCCCTTACTTTAAGCTACTATAACTAGAAGATATACTACTATTTTAATATTATAGATATAGAATAATAAAACGTTATTCTAGGAATACTATAGCTATAAAAAAAGAACCTATAGATAAATTAAAAAGCTAGCTACTTCTATTAGAATAATAAAAAGAGTTTAGTTACTAAAGGACACAGCTAACTACTAACTTTAAATAAACCTTATTAAAAAACACTAGTAATACATATAAAACAATATATTACTTACCTAAAGGTTAAAGAAGTAGCTGCTAGGCCGTTATAGAGAAAAAACATTACTATAATATAAAAAGACTTAATTAATAAAAAAGATCAACTTTTATTTATCCTAAAAGAGTATAAAGTATATAAAAAGCTATTTACTCTAATACTAAAAACAGGCCTACTAAAACACAGTACCTTTAACTACAAAATACCTATTAAAAAAAAATAAACACTAGTATTTAATAGAATTTACCAGCTAAACTAACAAAAAATAAAAGTACTTAACGAATATATTAATAAATACTTAGCTAAAGGATATATTAAGGAATTAACTTTACTAGTAGGATATCTAATTCTATTTATACTAAAAAAGAATAGTAAACTATAACTATATATTAACTATAAATAACTTAATAATATTACTATCAAAAACCACTACCTACTACTACTTATCTTAAAACTATAAAACCTACTATATAAAGTTAATTAATTTACAGCTTTTAATTTTAAAAGAGTCTATAACTTAATTAGAATTAAAAAAGGGGAGGAGTAAAAAACTATATTCCGCTTTTATAAAGGATATTTTAAATACTTTATAATACCTTTTAAACTTACTAATACTCTTGTATTATTCTAAAACATAATTAACTACGTTCTATAAAAAAACCTTAATATCTTTATAGTAGTATATTTTAATAATATTTTTATTTTTTTAAAAACCCTTAAAGAATATAAGTAGTATATATACTAAGTACTATAAAAGCTCTAAGAAACTAAGCTCTTTATTAAACTAAAGAAAAGTAAGTTTTATACTTAAAAAGTAAACTACTTTAGATTTATAATTATACTTAGAATTATTAAAATATTAAAAGAAAAAATTATAGCGGTTACGAATTAGCTGATACTCTAGAATATTAAAGATATTTAATTATTCCTTAGATTTATTAACTTTTACTAACAATTCCTTAAAAGATACTCTAAAAATATTAAAGCCCTAACTAACTTTACTAAAAAAGGAGCTAAATAGAAATAAATAAAAAAAGAAAATATAGTTTTTAAAAAAATAAAAAAGTAAGTTATTAGTGAGCCCGTACTTATAATACTAGACTCAAAACTCCTATTTAAAGTTAAAACTAACGCCTCGGACTACGCTATTAGTAGATAACTAGGCTAATGAAATAAAGAAGGATACTTATATCTATATACCTTTTACTTAAAAAAGTTATAAAAACCTAAGCTTAACTACTAAATCTATAATAAAGAACTTATAGTAATTATTAAAGTATTTAAAGAATAGAGACTATACTTTTTAAGAACTAATTATAAAATTATAGTATATACAAACTACAAGAACCTTATATATTTTACTATATCTAAAGACCTTAATAAGTAATAAATTAGATAGTTAGAATTCCTTTTAAAATTTAACTTCTATATTATATATAAAAAAAGATTAAAAAACAGAAGAACAGACGCTCTTAGTAGACAATTAAACTTAAAAGTAATAGTTCTAGATAAGACTTAAGTAATCCTTAAGAAGGACCCTAACAAAGACCTAGTACTAGCTATTCGTTTCTTAATAATCGCTAAATAAGTTAATACTAGCACGTCTAGATAAATAACTAATAAAATAATTAAAACAATTTATAGTACTAAAGTACATAGATACTAAGGAGTTACTAAAACTTAAAAACAAATTAAGTAATACTATAGTAATAAGGTTACTAAAGAATAAGTTACTTAAACTATTAAGTACTACAATACTTATAATAAAAGTAAACTAGTATGCTACAAACCGTATAAAGAACTATAACTACTCTCCGTACTTAATAAACTATAGTAGTTAATTTCCCTTAACTTTATTATTAAACTACTATAATTAAAAGAACTACTTACTAAGAAATAGTTTAACAGTATCTTAGTTATTATTAATAAACTTACTAAGTATATATACTTTACTCTATAAATTAAAGTAAGTACTACTAAAAAACTTACCTATATTTTTATAAAGTATATTCTTAGTTAACACAGTCTACTACTAGAAATAGTATTAAATAAAGAAACACAATTCACTTCTAAGTTTTAAAAATCTTTAATTTCACAACTAGGATTTAAACTATAACTATTTACTACCTTTTACTCCTAAACTAATAAATAAATAAAAAGGATTAACTAAATCCTAAAAATATACCTAAAATATTATATTAACTACTAATAAAACAATTAAGTTATACTTTTACTAATAGCCCAGTTTATCTATAATAGCGTAATAAAAAAAAGCACATAGAACTTACCTTTTTTCCTTAATTACAGATACTAACTAACTACTTATAAAGAACTAAGAGTAGAACTATTAGTAGTAAAGGCTAAGGCCTAAATAAAATAAATAAAAGAAATTTATATAAAACTCTAGTAAAACTTAGAATTTATTAAGTAATAAATATATAAATACACTAATACCTTAAAAATAAAAGGACTATCCTTTAAAAAAGAAGATAGTACGTACCTTATCTAACGTAATATTAAAATAAAATAACTAAATAACAAGTTAGACTTCAAAAAACTCAGACCCTTTAAAATCATTAAAAAAATCTTAAAAGTCAACTTTAAACTTATACTACTAAATACTATAAAATATTACTTAGTCTTCTACATCTTACTACTTAAACTAGCACTATAAGGATCACGTACTATAGATTATATTAAAGTTAATCCTAAATAAAACTATAAAGTAAAATAAATTATTAACTATATTAATTAATAAAATAACACTAAAATTAAGTACTTAATTAAATAAAAAGACTATAGTTATAAAAACAACATATAGGAACTAGCATTAAATCTCACTAATATACAAGATAAACTACAAGAATACTAGACATAGTAGTAAAAAAAACAATATACTTAAACTATAAAAACACTAGTAAATAAATTACGTATTATTTAACCTCAACCTAAGATCCAACTAATTAAGGGACTTAAAATAAAACAAACGTTTTTTTATTTAAAAATACTTATCCTAAAACAAAACTAAAAACCCTCTATTAATATACTAGTAACTAATAGACCCAGATTAGCAAAGTTATTACTAAAACTAAACGCCAACTAAAGTAGCTTATTCTCTAAACCCACTACCTATAAATCACTTACTATAAACTTCTTATAAGTATCTAGTACTAATAATAAATTACCTTTAAAAAGGACTCTATCCTTCTAATTAACCTCTTATATACCCTATTTAAAAGCCTTAGTTTACCTTTTATAAACTTTCTTTTAAATTATATAAATATAAYTTAAACAGCTTACTACCTCTACTATTTAGGATTACAAGCGTACAAACTCGTAATAAAGTACTAAAAGCTTTTTACTAGCTTTTTCCTCCTTTTTATTCTACTCTTTCTACTAGGAATTTAACTTCTACACTACGCAAAATTAGTATTATAAAGACTAACTAAAAAAAGGACAAACTTATAAATAGATACAACTAAAACCCTATTGCAAGGCTTCTTTACTACAATACACGTCCGATAGCGAATAAACTTTTTGTTAAAATAACAAGGGACCTTTGTATAAAAATAATAAGTATAAGGTATATCGCTATTAACTAACTAAGACTTAATGTACTTAATAAGCGCAGCTCTTTTATAATTTTTAATTATAATTAAWTATAATTTTAATTTCTAAACGCAACTTAATATAGTATTAGTATTATAAAAAATAAGGAAGTACAATTGTAGATCCTTAACCTAKGACTAATAACCTACTTATAATAAGGTCTTAAAAATAAGACCTTTAAAAAAGGAGCTAATATTATAACCCATTAGTTAATAAACCTTTAATAATAACCCTATAGGGGGCTTAATAGTTAAATAAGTATAGTAGCCTATATTAGTATAATAACCCTATAGAGTAAAAAAACTAAGATATAAATTACGTAATAATAAGCAGAACTAATACATAATAAGTAGTTCTAGAATAGGACTAATAACGCTAAGGGCGGTCTATAGTAATAGACTAATATACCTAACGTTAGTTTTAGAAATAAAGGGATATATTTATAAGAACGGGACTTATATATAAATAGAACTTAAGTACCCTTAGGTCCTCCTTTTTATAGTTTTTTAACTATTAATTTCGTATTAATCTTTAAATACTTTTAGCCCTTTAGTAGTAATAACTACGACTCTTTTATTAAATACCTAAACTAATTACTTAAGTGCCTTAAACCTAGGATCCTTTTAGTATTAAACCTTAGCTTCTGTTAATATAAACCTTACTATCAGAAGGCTGGCCATAACACCTTACTTCTTTAGGTACTTAATAACTTTATTAATATATATAAATTATAAAAACTAAAGGCACTTTATAGCCTAGTTATAAATAACTTTAATCCTTAAGAACTATTATAAATCTTTACTACTCTTAAAAAAGTAATATTTTTAAAACTTTTTTATAAGTAAAAGGGCCTTTTTATAGTATTTAAAAAGAAAGTATAAAACGTAGTTATTAATATAAAAAAAAGATAATATAACTACTTATTTAACAGCAATTCTTACTTACTATATACTCTAGCTTAAGTTTTTTTAAACTAACTTCTAAATAGTATTACTATAAAAGTAAAGAGTAGTATAGGCTATAAAGTACTTTATTAAACTTAAAAATATACCTAGGCTTTTAATACCTAGGGGGTATTTACATATAAACGTCCTTATTAAGTAAAACCCTAATAAATGTATTTATAGTATTGTATTATAAAAACTCTAAATTAAAGTAGTTTATAATAACTATAAGCATTTAAAACAATATACTAGTAAGCATAAAAGCATAGGTATTTTACTCGTCTCTTAGCTACTAGTTACTACRTATAATAAAGCGCGCTTTAATCTTAAAAAGTCTTCTATACTTATTTAGTTTATATATATAAACCTAATAATATCCTAAAATCTAAAAGCCCTTAGTAGCGCTTTTAAGAACCTCTTTTTAAAAGTTAGTTTTATAATAGCTTTATAAATAGTTTACCTTAACTACCCTAATTAAAGTAGCGTAGGAGTAAGTTAATACTTCTATATAAAACGTAAGTAGGGGTTAAAGTTCTTACTAATAAATACTAAATACAAAAGCTTTAGTCTATAGTTAACCTATCTCTCTCTATAACTAAATCTTACTATTAAAGCGTTTAATATTTAGGTTTTAAAACGCCCCTATAGTATATTAAATACTAGGGGTCCCCCTTAATAGGTTATAAGTAACTAAGTAGCTAGCCTAAAAGTAGCTTTACTATAAAGTATTTTAAAATAATAATAAAGTACTAACTAAAAAAGCGGCTTTATAAAATATTTATTTATACCAAAGTATATAAGTCTTTAGAGTAACTTAATTTATAAACTTAACTATAAATATAAACTAGTAAAAGCTTATAAAAAGAAGTTTTTTATTTACTAACTTAACTATAACCTACCTCCCTAAACACTAGTCTTTTTTAATTAATACCTAAAAAAACAAAATAACTAAGTTAAAAAAAGTAAGTAAAAGTTTAAAGTAAATAAAGAAGTATCTATAGTTATAAGGTTTATTATTATTAAAAGTAGTATTACTTAAGTTAAACTTATTAAAAACGTTATTAAAGGAGTTTATAAAAAGAAATACTTTATCGTCTTTTTTACTTAGTAGTAACAAGTAGAGCTATACTTAAAAGTTAGGTTTATTAACTACTATAAGGCTTTTTTAAATCTACTTAATAATAGTATATAAGTTAAGGTTATTATAGTTACTAGTAAGTAAATTTAAGTTACTATTATAAAACGCCTTTTAATTAAACGTTATATTACGCGTAGTAATAATTTTCCTAGTTATAGAGTTCTAGATTTAATACTAATTAGTAAACGTATATTTAATAAAAAAACCTATAAAAGTATAACCTTTAAGGTAATTAAGGTACTTCTTTTTAAACTAAGTTATAACTATAAAGGTATATACTTTATAGCTATAGAACCTTAAGTATATAAAGCTAGGTTTTATAGTTTTATTATCTTAAAACTACTTATAAAGTACTTTATATAGGGTCTTTTAACTAAAAGCTACTTAAGGTATATAGTTATAAAAGTAAATTACTACTCTGTAGATATTAAACTATACTTTATAGAGTAACTTACTACTTTTATATATTATTTAACCCTTTATTTTAATAATAGCTTTAACGCACTTAGTACTACTATTTTAATCCTAAGTATATAGAGTTAATAACTTAACGTATTTACCTTATCTTTAAAAGTTATTTATAAAATAGTAGTATCTTTTAATCTTACTATTATACTTAAAAACTCGTATATTAATATTATACTAAACCTTTAAAAGTAAAATAAACTTTTTAAAAACTTTAATAAGTATTTTTATACTATAGTTATATAAATAGTAGTCCTAAGAGTATTAAAAAACATAGTTAATAAATACTAGTACTAAAATAAACCCACTATAGCTCTTAGTATATAAGTAGAAGTTAAACGTAATATACTTACTAAAGCGCGCGTACGCATTACTCTTATATAACTCGTAGTTAATAATCCACTTTAGTTTACTTATACTATAAGTATTATACTTAAAAAAGGCCTTTTTAAATACCTTTAAACTATAAAGAGTAATAGTAATTTAAATACTATAGACTAATAAGTTAAGGTAGTAAAGTAGCTTAGGGCTTAAGTAGTTAAGCTATTAGTACTATGTCTCTTTAGAGTCTTTTAAAGATTATTATTAATTTGTATTTTTTTTAAGTAGTTGTCTTGTCTAGATATTTCTATAAGTTATTCTAAAAAGAATATACTATAGCTATATATTATTAAATAGTATAATTAAATAGAAGTATCTAATAGGGTGTATTTAGTAGCTTTAACCCCCTTTAGCTCTACTAAGTAGTCTTAAGTAGAGCTTAGTAGAGCATATATACTTTAACACTTTTACTTACTTACCCTTCCTATAGTAATAACAACAATACTATTACTAATAAGTGGCGATATTAAAACAAACCTTTACTTATATAAACCTTTAGCTAGATCATACTACGCATAGGGCTTAACGAGCCCTAGTGGCGTTTATAATTAAAGAAAAAGGCACTACTATGAGTAAGCCCTTCGTTAATTCCTCCCGTTTTCTATATTCCTAACAATCCTTTAAAGTAATAAAATAGTAAAAAATACTATACTTATAAAAGTCCCCTAGCTACTACTAAATACTAAATACTACAACCTAGTTACTATAGTTAAGAATAATATTAACTAACTTAGTAACGCAGCTACGTAGCTTAGTATTACTACTATTAATATATAGTATAATTAACTAACTTAACTCTTAAATATAAAAATCTAAATTACTATTTTTAGCCTTTACCTTTTTTAAACTAATAGTAATAAAGTCTAAATAAGAACTATTAAACTAGCTTTATTAATTAATTTAATACTAGGTTAGATTTTAGATTTACTATTTTTAAAAAATAATTAATACTACTTTAAGTAAGTAATAGAAGTAGTAATAATAACTATAAATCCCCTAGAGTTAAAAGACTAGTATATTTAATAAGGCTTAGTAATATATTAAGACGTCTACTAATGAGTATAGGGAGAAGTGGTTTAATTAGGTTAACTAGCTATAGTGCGGTCTATAATAATAGTGCGTTAGTTATAGAGGGATTTAATAGTTGAGGAAAGGGACGGTTTGGTTTGAATTGGATTTAATAGGTTTAGAGGGACSGTCTASTAGACGGTCGGGTGTATAGGAGGTATATGGAAGGCGTTAGTGGTTTTAGTAGTATTAATGGCGTAATTAGTAGTTAAAATTAATTAAAAACACTTATTACTTTAAATCCGTAGAAGCTGCGTTGTAGTAAGTGAATTTGAGTACTGTTGACTAATAACGAAAAAGATTAATAAGGTGGGTAGCTGGATGGCTACTAGGAGGGGTGACATTCCCTAGAGCACGTGGCCTATGGGCCGTTAGTTACTCTAGAGGGGGTAAAGATTATTATTAATATAGTAAGTATTTATACTATTAATAAAGAGTATAAGTATACTAAGTAGCCTATATAAAAGCCTTATAGAATAGTACTTTATTTAAAAGCTTATTAAACTCTAATACTCTTTAGTTATATATAGTTTTAATATAACTAAAAGAGCTATAATTAAACCTTTATAGTATAAAAAGCTATTTAAAACGTTTATCCTACTAATACTTATATTTATAAAATTACTTATAAAAAATAAAATTAGTTACTATAAATATATATAAAGCAATATTATAGAAGTATAAACTAAACTTTATACTATTAACTAATATAATACACACACTTATATTTTTATATTTATTAATTATAAAGGGCTTTAATCTAGTCTAAAAAAAGTCCCTTATACTTATAACTTATAAGTTCTTAAAGCACTTTACATCTCTAAATACATAAATAAACGCACTAGAGTTAAACAGGCAGGAGTCTTTAAAAGGGTATAGTATAAAAATCTTACTTTAAGTAGCCTAAAAAACTACTAATAAACCCTTAAAACTCCCTATACAGTAGCTATATAGTTACTAACCTTAAATCTCTCTCACACACTTAATTAACTAGTTATTATTTATAAAATTTCTTTTTACTTACTTATAATAGTAGTTAAGTAGCTTCTACCTAACATACATATACTCTAAAAAAGTATAAAAGTAATTTTTAAAGTAGTAGTATATTATATAAGTAGGGTAAAAAAAAGCTAATAAAGTAAAGGGAGCTAGGGATACTAACAAGACCTTACTCTATAATCTCTTTAAGTTAGTATCATTATATTTATTATTAAAGCACTTTAAAGAATTACAAAAAGCTACTTTATTAGAGTTTTACTATTAGGGCAGATACTTTTAGTTATTAGGGCGGATATCCATAACTACTTCTTTCTATTAACAATAACCTACAAAATCTAAGTACATTAATTACACTATAGTTACTATAGTAATCTAGGTACTATATTCAAGGCCTTATAACTATTAGAATTAAGCCGTTACAACTGTATAATTAAGCCCTCGCGACCGTGGAATTAAGCCCTTGCAACTAACAATAATTAAGCCCTTACGATCGTATATTTAAGCCCTCGCAACCGTGTAATTAAGCCCTTGCGACCAACAATAATTAAGCCCTTGCGACCGACGATAGCTGATAGTTACGGATATCCGCCCCAATAGCTAAAAGTATCCGCCCCAATAGCAAAACTCCTTTATTAACAGTAAAGGCGCTTTAAGCGCTTCTTCTACGTCCCACAGTCTCTAGTATTTATTTAATTGTAGTAGTTATTTTAGTAATAACCTTATTAAAACTATAGTTATCCTAACTATTACCTATTATTATACAGTAACTCTTAGCCTAGAATTAAAGTAGTAAATAGTTAAAAAAACAAAATAACTTATAAATCTATAAGTCTCCTTTACAAGCCACTTTAAGCCTAATAGTATAGCTTTTATATATATTATTAACCTATATTATAAACCACTTAACTATCATAGCTTTTATTATAAAACACTTATTATAAAGCGTAATAAAGTAGTTAATATAAAGCTAGTTAGCGCATTAATAATACATACTTTTTATAAATCTAAAGTATTTATAGAGGTTTTAAATCTAAATAACTAGTCTTAAAACACTTAAGTAGTACTAAATCCTAAGTTTTTTAATAATAGTACTTTATATTTAAAAAATAATAGTATTCTTAATCTTTTTTTACTTTTAATATATTACTTTTATTATATAATAAAGAGATAAAGAATTAATATAGTACTTAAAGGCCTTTTTAAAGAAGTTAGCTATTGTTTTAGTATAGTAGTAATTTATAGCTTTAAATAAAAGTAAAAGGTTCTACTTAAAAGTACTTAAAGTAGAACGTTCACAGTAAGCTTATCTACTCTAGATTCTATAGTTTAAAAATAAAGGGCTCTTAGCTTAAAGCTATAGTATATAATAGACTTTAGGTAGTTACTAAAACGCAGCTCCTAAAGTAGGGTATTACTAATAAGGGGCTCTAGGAATATAAAGGTTAAGTTAAGAGTTTCCTATATATTAAAAGTATTTATAAGCGCTTAAAAGTTATAAAGCCACGGGTACTAAGTAGTTAAGCCGTTAAGGATAGTTTTTTTAAAAGGTTAAAAGAACGTTTATAGTAATCTTTATATTTAATAGAGTAGTTTAAAAATAATTAATTATATATAGTAAAGGGAGTAGTAGAATAAGACTCTTAATTATTAAATTTTACATATATTATATATATTTACGTTATGTATTATTCTACAGTCTATAGTACTATTAATGCGTTTTTTGCTTTAATAGCGTTATAGGCCTTTAAGCCCCTAAACGCGGCTATGGCCTCTAGAGCTAGTGAAACGTTATTCTAGAGCGGCTATTAGTTTCCTTAAACGCCGAAATCCACTTATACGTCGCAACGCGCCAGCGGCTCTAAGCCACGTAATTTAACAACTACCTCTAGCTAATTACAGTCCCTTTTACCCCTAAGTTAATTAATCCTAGCCAAGCACAGCCAGCGCAGTGGATGCCAGTGGCTCTAATCTATCTACTACCTTCTGCGCGCTGCGCTAAGAGCACTTTAGCGCCAGTAGTCCTTCTACCACAATACCTACGTTAATTAACTACTACTACTACTAAGCATAGGTATTAGCTATAAAAGCTCGTTATTAAAGTACTTAAAGGCTAAACAATTATAGTAAATACTTAATTTAACTAGCTATAGTACTAAATTCTTTACTTTCTTTAGCTTCTTTAGCTACTTTAACTTCCTAGTACTACTTTATAGTACTATACTCTTTTAAAGCTACCCGTAGAGTATCTTAACTAATAGTAGGTTTTTAATATAGAGAAGGGTATTATTAAAGTTAAGTAGCTAATGTAAATACTAATAAGGGTAGTACTTTTACTTAGTAACCTTTTTATTAGCTTTTATAAGTTTAAGGATATAGTAAATATAAAGTAGTTTAAACTAATTAGTAAAATAACTATAATAAGGTTCTAAATTATTAAGTTTAGGAACTACCTTTAAAGGCAATACTATTATTACAATCTAGTACTACTATACTATAAAGTTAAAAGTAAAATAGCCTATATACTTTAGTATATCTCTAAGCTAGTTTTCCTATAGTAAGTAGTCTCTTTAAGTACGTACCTCTATTATTACTATACGCGTCAAGTAGTCCCTTTCTTTATTTTAAAATATTTCCTTTACTATATTAATAATACCTAAGAGATTAGTAGTACTATAAATAATATACAACTTAAGGTCTTTATAAAACGTTTTTATAAGTAAGTTAATTTAAACCCTAAAGTTAACGTTATAGCTAATATAGCACTACACCTACTACTCCTTAATAAAAAAGTAGGTCCTACTAATATAGTTAAGAATAACTTACTAGTCCTAAAACTTATACTTAAGCTACTTTAAAGTAGCTTTAAAGTTTTTAATAGTATTACTATAAATAATATAAGCCTATAACTTATAAACACCTTTATAACTATACTTAATAATAAAGTTATTAAGTTAATTAAATAAAAGGGTTTTATTAATCTAGGTAAACTTATTAAGACTATTAAGATTTAGATTATAAAGGGCGGTTTTAGAAGTATCTTTTTCCTTATCCCTACTAACCTTGTACTTATTATTAACAGGGCCACTAGGCCTAACCTACTTACACTTAGCATTAGCCTTAATATTAGTATTAATATAATAAACGTATAATTAAAGCTATATATTAAGAATTATAGTAATAACGGCGCTATAAAGAGTGTTTTTATAGTTAGTAATAGTCACGTAGGGAGCCCTAGCACCAATCTCTTTATATATAGAGTTAAAGCTCTTAATTAAGAAGTTATACTTTTTATAGTGCTCTATATTAATAAAGCCAAACGCGCAGTTAAATAGAGAGCTAATATCTATTATTTTAGTAACCTAAAAGGACAGTATTTTAAAGTAGTTTATTTAGTATATATTATCTATACTAAGAACCTTAAAAAACTACTTTTATATTATTTTATACTAAGAATAGGTTTAAATAATACCCTTAAGAATATTAGGGTTTAAAGTTAATTACTTAATACAATACTTAAGGCCTAAGGTAATAAAGTAGTAAAAGAGGGCCTAGGTAGGTATACAGCTAGTAAGTAATTTAATATACACTTCTTAATGTATATTATTAATATCTTTTTATATAAAGTAAGTTATATTATTACTTAACACAGCCTACTTAACTATAGTACTAATCTCGCGCGGTTTAATAGTATTATAAGTAAAAAGGTTACTTACTAAATCATACTAAGTAGTAATAAGTTAATAGTAAGTTAAGTAAATAAAGGGATACCCCCTCTAGGGTAACTAACGGCCCACGGGCCACGTGCTCTAGGGAATCGTCTAGCTACCCACTTTATTAATCTTTTTTATCCAACAAATAGTACTTGAATTTACTTACTATAACGCAGCTTCTATAGATTTAAAGTAATAGGTATTTTTAATTAATTTCAACTACTAATTACGCCGTTAACGCCGCCGAAACCACCAACGCCTTCCACCGTTCCTCCGAACCCATCGAATCTAATCCAAACCGTCCCGTCGCTTCCCTCGGCCACGCAGCTACAGCTGGTTCAGCCGCTTAGCCCTGCCATCGTCAGCATCCGTCTCGACATTATCACACACAGGCCTCGCTAAATATACCGATATTAGTAGCCCCTTAGGGCTTTATAATACTAGTAGCCGCGTTTTTTAGCTAGTTAAAGTATTTGTGGTTATTTTTAGACTATAGGAAATTTATAGTAGTCCCGTTTTATAATTTATGTATTATTATATTTATTTTAAGTTAATTTTTAGTAGTTTAATAGTTTAGGGCGCTAAATATAGTAAAAAACACCTTTACGTTATCTAAGAAGTCGTCCTAGTTAGGTATTAAATTAGTATTAAGGCCTATACCTAGACTAAAGAGGTAGTTATAGCCTTTATTATAGTTCGTTTTAATCTATATAGTAATAGAATAGTATTTATCCTAGCCATAGGGGGAGTTAGTAAGTAACCTTTTATTAGATATTGTGGCTTTAAGGGTTGTTATTGTGTGTGTGTGGAAGACGGGAGGAATTAATAAAGGCCTTGCTCGTAGTGCCTTTTCTTTAATAGTGAACGCTACTAGGGCTCGTTAGGCCCTATGTATAATCCGGCTAAAGGTTTGTATAAGTAAAGGTTTGTTTTAATATATTTAGTGCCGCTTATTAGTAATAGCATTGTTGTTATTACTATAAAAAGGGCAGGTAAGTAGAAGCATCAAGGTATATACGCTCTGCTAAGCTTTACTTAAGACTATTTAGTAGAGCTAGAGGGGGTTAAAGCTACTAGATACACTCTATTAGATACTTCTATTTAATTATACTATTTGATAATGCATAGCTATAGTGCATTCTTTTTAGAACAACTTATAGAAATGTCTAGACGAGATAACTACTTAAAAAAAACATAAGTAAATAAAGGGATTAAGAAATGGGTAGTAGTTATAAGTTTTATAACCTTTTTTAAGCTTCTATACCTATTTATAATTATTAAACTTTATAGTACTAGTAATACCCTACTAAATATAGTTAAGTTTAGAAGTTATAATCTTTTAGAGGCTAATAGCTTTAGTTTAGTATATAGTATTTTAATTATAGTAAAGAAACTACTATATATGTATACTACTTTTGTTTTTATTAAAACTTTATTTATAGATAATTATAAAGCTATAGGTATATATAAAGGTATTTAAATAATCCTAAAGCTCGTTAATAGTATTAAAGAGTATACTATTCTATAAAGAGTTTAGAATAACTTTATTTTTATTACTAATAGCGCTAGTAGCGCATATGATCGTTATATTAACTATAAGGGTAGTAATACTAACTATAGGTTAATAAAAAAGAAATTATAGTAAAAAGGGGCTAGTATAGAAAAAAAGATAGGTAGAAAGATTCTATTAATCCTATTAGCCTAAAAAGTAGAGTACTACCCGGATAGCTAGAAAGCACCGCCTAGATAGTAAAACTCTTTTATATATAACCTTTACTATTTATCTTACTAAATAATTATATATTTTTTCTACTCGGTTTTTTATATACCCTTTATTTAAATATTTACTTATAAGAAGTTAAAAGCCTACTACTTAATAGATTCTTTATTTATAATATAAATACACTTATAGAATAATATAATACATATATATAAATATATTAAGTATATAAATATACTATAATATTTTAAATAATAAATACTATAAAAGAACTAATAGTAGTAGTAGGGGGATTTTTTAACCCTTATAAGCTATTTAAATACTTTAGTTTTAACTTTAGTATTTTGAAATAGAAACTCTATATACTACTTCTACTTTAACTTTTAGTTAACTTTACTAAAAACTAGGGTTATAATAAAGAAATACCTATATTACTAGTTTTATAAATAAAAACCAACTTAGTATAATATACTAAAAGTTATAGTTAAAAGTACTTATAAGTATTATAAAACTTTTACTTTAACTATAGAAAAAAAAAGATTCTAAAGTACTTATAAAAGAAAGAGTTTATAAGCCTCTATATAGTACTTTATAAGTTTAGTTAGTTACTAAGTACTAAAGTACTTAAAAAGGATAAAAATAATAACTTAGAGGTACTTAAAAATATTATTAGCTAATTCTTAAAACGCTCTAAATAAACTATAAAATAGTAAACTATAAGAGTTTTRCTATCYGGGAGGTACTTTCTAGCTATCCGGGAGKTACCCCACTTATCCTACTCCCTAGCTATTTAATTGGCTAGGTAAGCTTATACCTATTAGTATAATTAAGCTATTGTAACCGCTGTAATTGGAGTACTGTAATTACTATGTAATTTGTGCTATAATTAAAGTACTAGATTTAAGCTGTTATAACTGTTGTAATTGAGCCGTTACGACTGTTGTAATTGAGCCGTTGCGACTGTTGTAACTAAGCCGTTGTGACCGTTGTAATTGGGGTACTGTAATTACTATGTAATTTATGCTGTAATTAAAGTACTGGATTTGAGCCGTTACGACCGTTATAATTGAGCTATTACGACCGTTGTTATTAAGCCGTTGCGACTGGGCGTAATTAAGCTGCTGCGATTGATTTAATTAATCCTATTAGTTGGATAAGTGGGGTAMCTCCCGGATAGCTAGAAAGTACCTCCCAGATAGTAAAACTCAACTATAAAAACTAAGTTAAGTATAGTTAGTTAGAAGTTATAGAACTATATAGTTAAGTAATTTAGAGTAGTTAAAAATAATAGTTAAAATATAAAAATAATAAACTATAAAATAACTAACTATAAGAACTAGACTAAGTATTTTTAGTTAATTAGAAGTTATAAGAATATATATAGCTAAGTAACTATAAACTACTCTACTATACTTATAGCTTATTTAGTATTATAAAAGTATTTAGTAGGTAGTTAGCTTAGTAGTTTAGTATCTAACTAGCCCTACTTTATAAAAGGTAGAAGTAGTAGGTATAAATTCTATATTACCTAAAGGTTTTTTAAGTCGCACAGTGTATACGTACCCTTTTAAAGCTAAACTATAGTAGGAATACTAGGTAACTAAGACGTAATAAATCCTAATTAACTAAAGTACTACCGCCCCACCTCCTACCTAATTAGGCAGGCGGTAATAGTAGCCGCGTGACTACTATCTAGAAGTATAGAAAAGTCCTCTATCTCTACTAAATATAAGGGGTTTTCCTATAGGGTTTTTCCCTTTTAACTTCTACTATTTAACCCCCTTACTATACCTAGTATAGTACCTATACTATATAATCTACTATATACCTATAGGCCTAAATTTAAAGTTATACTATAGTTTATATAAAATAAATATAAGTTAAATTTATATAAAAGTATTTAAAGAGTCTTTTTTAGAGTACTTATTTTTTATATATTTAAAATAAATATTTAACTTTAAACTTATACTTAAAACTAAAAGAGTATATAGTAATATATATAGTACTTTTTATAATTAAAGCATTTTTACTAAAGTCCCTAATATATATATATAGATTTTAAGTATTTAAAACTCTTTTAAAGAGTCTATTTTATAATATAACTACTTTAAACTACTTTTTAAACCTCTTTTGATTACTATATTTATTATTTTACTAAATATCTTATACCCCCTCTAAAGTAACTAACGGCCCACAAGCCACGTACTCTAGGGAACTATCCAGCCACCCACCTTATTAATCTTTTTTATTATTAATAGTACTTATATTTACTTACTATAACGTAACTTCTATAGATTTAAAGTAATAAGTATTTTTAATTAATTTCAAAGTAAACTACTAATTACACTATTAACACTACTAAAACTACTAACACCTTCCTAGTAGACTATTCCTTTAAACTTATTAAATTTAATCTAAACTAAACTAAACCGTCCCTTCTTTTAACTATTCAATCCCTCTATAACTAACGCGCCGTTATTATAGACTATACTATAGTTAATTAACCTAATTAAACTACTTTTCCCTATACTTATTAATAAACGTTTTAATATCTAGACCTTATTAAACGTACTAGTCTCTTAACTCTAGGGAATCTATAGTTATTATTACTACCTTTATTACTTACTTAAAGTAGTATTAATAATTTTTTAAAAATAGTAAGTTTAAAATCTAACTTAGTATTAAATTAACTAATAAGTCCTATTTAATATTTCTTATTTAGTCCCTATTACTAGTAGTTTAAAAAAAGTAAAAGTTGAAAATAATAATTTAAATTTTTATATTTAAGGGTTAAACTAACTAGCTATACTATAGATTAATCGTCTTAGGCGGAAGGTCTATAAAGTTAGTACTACTATTAAGGCCGTTAAGGCCTATGTCTTTAGCGGCCTAGCCAGCTCTAAAGAAGTCTCTATACGCCGTAGCTAAGAGACTAAAGTGCTTAGGCTTTATATATCCATTAGGCTATATTAAACTCATTGTTAGTAAGCTTAGTGTTTTAGGATTGTTAAATGCGTAGGAATATAGAAGACTAGAGGAATCAAGGAAGGCCTTGTTTATAGTGCCTTTTTCTTTGATCGTAAAGGCCACTAGGGCTCGTCAGGCCCTACGCGTGATCCAGCCAAAGGTTCGCACAAGCGAAGGTTTATTTCAATATATTAGTCGCGCCCGCCGCCTATTAGTAATAGTATTGTTGTTATTACTACAGCTACTACCGCACTGCGCTTTGTGGCGTAAGAGCAGGCAGGCGAAAGTTATCGTAAGTGTAGTTATTACCCGCGATAACTTTGGGCGTTATGGTTACTAGAGGGGGGTTAATATTAGTAACGCATTTACTCTTTTTTTTAAATAACCTTTACCTATTAACTTACTAGATATATACATTAGCCTAAATACATTCATTACTAGATTTTTTACTTAGAATATTTTTTACTTAGTGGATTTCTTTTTTTACTTTACTGTAAGCGGTATTATAACTATAAAAACATATATATACTATATATTAATAGTATTAATACTAAACTGTATAACTATATTACTAAACTACTTAATATCGTTTTAAACTATAGTAACTAAGTTATAGTATTTAGTATTTAGTAACTAAAGGACTTTTATATCTATAGTAGTTTTTACTATTTTATTAGATTATTAAAAATATAAAAGACGGAAAAAATCAACAAAGGACTTACTCGCAGTAGTAGTACCTTTTTCTTTAATTATAAACGCTTGTGGGCTCATCAGGCCCTACAGTACATCACAGCACCGTAATACAGCGTAATCCAGCTAAAGGTTTGTATAAGTAAAGGTTTATTTTAATATTACTACTTATTAGTAATAGTATTATCGTTATTACTAAAAAAATAGGTAAGTAGAATTATTAAAGTAAAACTAAAAGGGGTTAAAGCTACTAAATATACCCTATTAAATACTTTTATTTAATTACACTACTTAATAATATATAGGTGTAGTATGTTCTTTTTAAAACAACTTATAAAAATATCCAAACAAGACAACTACTTAAAAAAAACACAAAGAAATATCTAATAAAGTATTTAATATATACTTTTAATATAACTTTAAACTATTTTCTTATAGTTTCTACTTCTTTTATATATTTAAAAGAATAAACTTAGTACTTATAAATATAAAATTTACTTTAATAAAAGTATAGATTTTAGTTTAAAAGGTATTTATAAGTTAAAGTCTATTACTTAGAGTAATATTTAAACTATTTTAGTTTCGTTTTATTAAAAGAGTACTATAGGCTTAACTTACATAAACTTATATTATAAATATTAATACCTATAAGTACTAATCTTTCTTAAAAGTATATAAAAAGGTCTATTCTTTCCTTTATATAAATCCACTAGTTTATACTCTTTTATTTAGTATACTTACTACCTTCTATAAACTCTTTAGTATATACTAATAGTATTTTAAAATTAATACCCTTTTTTTATACTTATTTTTAAAAACTAATAATACTTTTAATAGTAATTATAGTATACTTATTACTTATATATACTTTATAAATCTTTACTGGATTTTTTACTTGGAATATTCTCTACTTGGTGGATTTCTTTTTTTACTTTACTGCAAGCGGTATTGTAACTACAAAAACACATATATATACTTTATAAATATTAACTCTTTTATATTATTTGACTTATTTTTTAAATACTTAAAGAACCTTGAATACTTTAAAGTAATTCTTTTTAAAAAAAAGTAAAGCTAAAGAGCTTATTAAAATACTTATTCTTAATAACTAAAATTTAGTTATAAGTATTATATATATATAAAAAGTTAAAGAGGTTTTTTAAAAAATAGTAATATAGTTAATTAGTTTTATTTTGAAATACTTTATATAATACTTGCTATATTATATATAACTGTATAGGTTTAATACTTTATATAGGTTAAGTTATAAATCTTTACTCCTTAAGTATAGTATACTAAGTACTTAAAGGCTTTGTAACTAAAGTAGCTTATTTTAAAGTATTAAAGTATTATAGAGTTAATATAGTTATATAGAGATTAGTAGTTAAAATAGTATTTAATATATTTCATAAAATATGTTATATAGACTATTATAGTATTATTAATAAATATAGAGTATAAGTAAAAGAAAAATAGTTTATATTTAAAAGAATATACGGTATTATAGTATTCTAGAGTCTTTACTATAGTAGTTTTATTTATTATTTTAACTTAAAGTATATTTTTTGTGTTTTTTTTAAGTAGTTGTTTTGTCTGGATATTTTTATAAGTTATTTTAAAAAGAATATACTATAGCTATGTATTATTAAATAGTATAATTAAATAGAAGTATTTAATAGGGTATATTTAGTAGCTTTAACTCCCTTTAGCTCTACTAAAGAGTCTTAAGTAGAGCTTAGTAGGGTGTATATACTTTAACACTTCTACTTACCTACCCTTTCTATAGTTATAACAACAATACTATCACCAATAAGTAGTACTAAATATATTAAAACAAACCTTTACTTATACAAACCTTTAGCTAAATTATACTATAGGCGCTATAACGTACTATAGAGCCTAATAAACCCTAGTAGTATTTACTATTAAAAAAAAAGGTACTACTATAAGTAAGGCCTTTATTAATTCCTCCCGTCTTCTATAAACCTATATATAATAATAACCCTTAAAGCCACAATATTTAATAAAAGGCTACCTACTACTACTCCCTACCCCTAGGATAATAACTATTATATAACTTTATAGTTATTAAGTAATTATAAAACTAGTAATAAGTACTTTATAACTAAAGAGGTTAATATAATTAACTTAACCTAAGACTAGTATAAATTCTCTAATATAGAAAAGGTAAAGCTTACTATTACTAAAACGTACTACTATTAAACTATAAGTAATTAGCTTAATACTTAATTTATAATACTTAAACTAAAAACTAAGTTTAATAAAACTATACGTATTTTATAAACTAAAGCTAACTATAAATACTTTAACTAACTAAAGAATATAACTACTAAATCTATAGTACCCTAAGTAGCTACTCTAGTAATATCTAATATTAATATATTTAGTAAGGCCTATATATAATAATATCAAAATAGATACTAACAATAGTAAAGAGCAGCTAAACTAGTTATAACTATATAGTAATAGTATATTAATTATAGAAGGATACAATAAACTAGTTATAACTATATAGTAATAGTATATTAATTATAGAAGGATACAATAGCCGAGAAAAGCAATAAAATAGTTTAATTTAGATTTAACGGGTTTAAAGAGACAGTCTAAAAAGGCGTTAGTAGTTTTAGTAGCGTTAACAGCGTAATTAATAGTCTACTTTAAAATTAATCAAAAACACCTATTACTGTAAATCCATAAAAACTACATTATAGTAAGTAAATTTAAGTACTATCTATTAAACAAAAAAGATTAATAAAGTAAGCAGCTAAATAGCTATTCCCTAAAGTATATAGCCTATAGACCGTTAATTACCTTAAAAGGAGTAACTCTAAGTATATAATTAAAACTATAGTACTAAATACTAACTTTAAAAAGAACTACTTTAAAGGTAATATTAATATAAAAGTTCTTTTTTACTATAATATTTATAAGTATTAAGTTTAATATAAAGTTTTTCTTTTTATTTTTTAAAATATTTTATATAATATAAATACTATATTTAAAAACTACAATTTTATTTATACTAGTAGTAATATAGTTATTTAAGTTAAAAGTCCTAAATATACTGAATTTAATAAAAACTATATAGTTAATAAAGTAAGTTAAATTATAGTTATTATATATAGTACTTTAAAAGAGTAGGTAAGTTAATATATTAGTTAAAAAAACTAAATATTTAATTATATAATTTTTAAAAAAGGTATTAAGTAAGAAAACAATATTAATAGTATTTTTTAGGACTTTTAGGCTATTATCTATAGTACTTAAAGAATCCTTACTATTACTACTATATATTTAATATTACTTTTTAAACTATAAAAGTACATTTTTATCTAACTATATATACTTAATAAGCTTCTTTTTAAAGTCTTTCTACTTTAAATTTACTAAAGCTATTTTAATACTATTAAGTTTAGTATTTAAAAGGAACTAAATATATCTAAAGTAGCCTATTAAGGCTTTATTAAGGCGTTTATAAGTATAAGTAAACTAGTAGTAAAGTATTTTATAAGGGTACTTTTAAATACTAAATAGTTAATCTAACCTATAAAAAAAACACAGCTTTACTATAGGCTCCTAACTAATATATTAATTTACTTTTAAGTTTTATATAAAAGAGTACTTTATAATTCTTAAAGGTTAAAGGGTTTATACTATAGTAAAGGTCCTTAGTATTCCTAAGTAGCTACTTAACTATAAATATATTACTAATAAAGACCCTATAACTAAGGACTTCCCCCCYTTTTTTAAGTAACTAATAGCCTATAGGTTACGTATAAGTGATTTAGAAGTTAAATTACTTTTAATTAACTACCTTTATTAACTTTTATCTTAATACACAAATTTACCTACTATAACACAGCTTTTATAGATTTAAAGTAAAAATAGTATTTAATTAATTTTAACTACTAATTATACTAATAATACTACTAAAACTACTAATACTATCTATATACCTTTTAACTAACTATTTCTCTAAACTTATGAAATTTAATTTAAACCATTTCTTTACTTCTTTTAACTATATTTTTACTAACTAGGTAGTATCTACTAGCTACCCGGGTAGTATCTTTATATATTAACCTAAAATACAGCTAATAAGAACTATAAGATCAAAAACACTAAAAAACAGTATATTGTATAATTATTAGATATTTAATTTAATTTAGTTTTTATTATAGTAATTAATATGTCTTAGTAAAATAAGCTCTTAAGGCCTAGCTTAGCTAATTATACTATATTTTATACCCCCTTTTACCCCTAAATTAATTAATCCTAGCCTAATAAGACTAAAGCTATTAATAGTAGTAGTACTAAACCCCCCGTAGTCTTTTAAGTACTATACTAAGGCTTCTTTACTACTAAACTACTAAAAGCTCTACTACTGCCTACTATAATATATTCTTAAGTAAATTACTAGCTATATTATAGTTAAAACTATAAAAGTTTATTATTAGAGCTACTATACTTAACCTATAAGTAGTTATACTATATACTAAGCTTAACTAGTCTTACTACTAAATTCTTAGCCTTTTTTAGGGTCTTTAATTTCTATCCTTAAGTTAAAGCTAGTTAGGATTTAGTACTAAATAATAGTATACTAGATAAAAGCGTTATAGTAACTTTAAAAAATACAATTTACTTATTCTTTAGCCTTTTATATAGAGTCTTAAAATCCTTAAGGTCCTTAATATTAAAAAGGGTATTTATAACGTTTTATAGTTATAAATTAGTATTAAATCTATAAGTAAAAGTAGTAAGACTTACTAGTAGTTACTAAAGTTACTACTAAGGATAAATATAGTACTTAATAAAAAGCTTTTATTACTTTATTAAATTTAAAATTTTATAGTTATAAAAAAGGTTGTTGGATTTGTAGTATTTAGTAGAGCGGCAATTAGGCCTTGTAGGGGTCTAATTATAGTAGTTAAAGATAGATTAAATTTGTGTAAGTTTAACTAAGTTGCTGGTATTGATATTAAGATTGGTGCTGGGAGTGGTTACGTAACTAAGTACGTAACTAGACTATTTACTAATTCGGGCTAGTACTAGGGCCTAAGGCCTAGTGTAGCTATACAGGCCGTAGCCGCTATAGGTACTGCTACTATATTACTTATACTTGTAATCTTTACTTTTATAGCTATAGCTCTTAGTTAACTAATTTATTGATCTAAATACCTCTTTTTAACGTTATAAGTAGTACTTCTTAATTACTCTTTTAAGTGCTGTTTTTAGTTCTTTTATTTATACTTTAACTCTTTACGTTATAGGTTCTTAATCTTTTATACTAGTTATAGTCCCTAGGACGCCCTCTAGTACTACGAATCCCTTTTTTTAAATTACCTATTCCTTTATACGTATCTTTACTATATTACTATTAATAAAGCACTTAAGTGTGTGATTTAGGGTCTTCTTTATAAAGGCGTTTATAAGGTTATTATCTTTATAGATTTAATGGATCTTATAAAGCTTTTAGTGTTTATATAACTATTATAAGGCTATAATATTAATTATAAGTCTTTTTTTTTTTGTAGTACTTAGCTTAATAAGGTATTTATATAAAGAGTATAAGTTTGTATATACTACTATTAGGATTACTAGAAGATCTAGTTTCTTAGTAACTAAGAAGATTGTAGAGTTAAGTATATATACTATATTGATACTAGAGACTATTCTATAGATTTTTAATACTAATACGCTTTTTATTACTTACTTACTTTTAATAGAGTTATAGTAAATAATATTTCTATTAATTTAGAAAGTATCTTTTATAGTTTAGAAGTTTTTATTAATAATAATAATATATTTAAATTAGGACGATATATTAGTATTATTAGTAAAAGAGCTATTTATAAAGACGAAGATTTTTATAATACTTAAGTTTAAAGGGATAAAGTTAATACTGTAGTTAAAGTTACTTATTTACTACTTAATATAGTGGTTTAATATAGTAATAGTATTAACTATTAGTTCCTAATATTAAGTAGTAACTAATAAATTATATATAGCTTTTAGTTAGTAAATTAAAGCTATATACACTCTATAGACTTGCTACTTAGTGTACTACTTTATATTATTTTTTTTATTAGTTTAAGTTTTTTTCTTTAGCCCTTTTAGTGTATTATTAAGTAGTCTTTTTCTAAAAAAAGAATACTACTATTAAATATTAGTAGCTTGTTTTTAGTAAAAAGCTACTTTAGTTTTGTAGTAAGGGAAGCTTTTTTAAGCTCTTTTTCTTTTATATTAGAGAAAGACAGTATTAATAAGTCTAAAGTATTATTAGTTTATATATTAATAATTATAAAGTTATTATGGCTTTTTACAGTAATTAATAGGTATAGATTAAACGTTAAGGTTGTTATACCAAAGTGCTCTTTATAGTATTTACTGTATATTACTTACTAATAGGTACTAGCTTCTGCAATACTATATAAAGGCCTTTTAATAATTATAATTAACTTTAATAAGTACTAATCCTTAATTTAAATTAGTAGTTAAGTAAGGATAAGTTAATTTAATAGAGTTTTAAATTAAATATATATTTACGTAATATCCCTTAACTATAGTAATATTTTAAACTTTATTAGGAATAGAACTAATACAAGGATTAAACGCTAGTTTATTCGTTATATAGTTAGTAACTATATTAAAATTATACTTTTTTTATTATCTCTATATCCTTAGATTATAAGTCTCGACTTTTTGTATAGTATATCTTCTATTTTTTACTTAACTTTATTAATAATTCTAAATTTAAATATTCTAACTCTAGTATAGGCCTCTAAGTTATACAGAACAATATTAAATACATTTCGGGATTATAAAGCGGTAATCTCTAGTATAGTTAATTCCTTAAATAAACTACTAGGGGCCGTAATAGTACCTTTTACTTATAGTTTAATAGTAAGGTCTATAACTACTTTTTTTTTAGTACTTAAGTAGGTATAAGCTATAGGGTTTTTATATAAGTGGCTTTAGCCTTTTTTTAGTTATAGTAGTATTTTGTTAATAATAATAGGGTATTTATATAGACGGCTGGGTCCCCTTTTTAGTAGAAGTACTTCTACTAGTAGTTTTAGTAGTTCTAAAAGGCTACTACTAGTAWTACTAGGGATAGGGGCGTTAACTTTGTTATTTTTTAGGATTAAGATTAGTAGAGTTAATTTATTAGTTTTATTTTTAAAGTATAGTTTAATTACTATAAACTAAAAGGTTTGTGGACTATAGGAAGTCTTAACTATATAGTTTTTACTATTTTTTAAAATTAACTTTAATAGTCTATACTACTCTTTTTTTTTTTTTTATACTTTAACTATTAATTAAATAAGGAGGTTTAGAGTTATAAGGGTATTAGGGCTATTATATATATTAAGGGTATTATTAACCTTATACTTAGTATAGAGTCTTTAGACTTCCTCTATTACTTAGTAGATAGTATTTATATACGTAATAATACTGGGGGATAGAGTAGACTTAGTAGTAGTCTAGGAGTAAGTACTAAATACTAGTAGTATTAGTACTAGGCCGTTTAGTTTAGTTATATTATTAATTACTTTAAATATAGTTTAAAGTAAAGCCTTTTTTAATATATTAGGGTCTTTATATTAGTATATTTTAAATACCCTTTTAACTATAGTATAGTATTTTTTATTTTTATTAATACTATAATAAGCTTTAATTAGTATAACTTTAATTTAAATACTTATAGTAAGAGCTGTGCTTTTGAACGTTATTAATTAAAAAGTAGTTTTAGAGTTTGTTATAATAAAATCGAGTAGACTTAAGAATGCGTTAACTTATTACTCTTATACTTTTTTTTAAATAGTATAGGCTAAGATATTTAGTAAAAAGTATCCTATATTAAATACTATTACTATATTAACTATATAGAGTATTAGTTTGTTATTAAGATATATAATATTAATAATGACTTTATAGTTAAATTTATAGTTATTATAGAGGGTAAACTAAAAGTATTATAGGGCTTTAGTATAGAGTTAGTAGTAGTAGTAGACTTTTATTAACTCTTTAATAGCTTTAGTATTAATATTATAGTTAGTTTACTAAAGTACGTTATATAAGTATTAAACTAATAGATACCTAAATTAATAATAGAAACGGTAAAGTTTAGTTTTAGTTAAAAGGTAGTAAACTAGGACCTGCTTTTTATTAAAGAGTATTTATAGATAGCTCTATTTTTAAACTATAGGTATAATAGTTTTGCTTTATTAAAGCTTATTTATTAGGTTATTAAATATAACTCCCTTTTTGTTTATATCTATAAGGTAGAATAAAAAAGGTGTATTTGTTAGAAGAATGTAGAACTTAATTAGTTTAAATGCTATAAGTACAGCTATAGAGCTAAGGGATTTAATTAGTGCACTATTTCTAAAGTTAATCTCTATGTAACTAGCTTAGCTAACGTTAATCTAGAGGTCTAGAAAAATAGTTTACTAAAGAGTAAGGAATTATAGATATCTGCTGGTTAAAAACTTTAACGCTCTAGTATTAGGAATGATGCTTTAAAAGACGGTATCTAAATACTTATTATTATAGATAAAGACGTTTACTATTTTAGGCTAGTTAATTAAGTTTTATTTTATTATAGTGTACTTAGTAGTTTAGTTATTAAGTATATTAATAACTTTTTTTTTATTAATATACTA
Organism: Colletotrichum magnum; assembly: GCA_022457145.1. NCBI lineage: Eukaryota > Fungi > Ascomycota > Sordariomycetes > Glomerellales > Glomerellaceae > Colletotrichum > Colletotrichum magnum. The sequence continues at coordinate 47,607 of JAJHHK010000294.1, forward strand.
GTTTTTTAAGGTAAAGTATAAAACTATAATAGGTTTATTTTTATTTTTATAGTTATTAACTATATTAATATTAATATTGTTTTAATTATTGTTAATATTAAGTATTTAAAAATATTAGCTAAGTAAGTTATTACTGTCTCCTTTTATTATGTCTTTTTTTCCTTTATACTAAATAAAGAACTAGTTATATACCTCTTTTAATATATTGTTAGTTATAGTATAGTAGGTTAATTTATATTTTTTATATTTTTATTAATGTTTTTTTTAAGGATACTTTAATAACTAGTACCCTACTTTATTGTATATTTAGTACTATTTTAGGCTCTAGGGAAACCTTTTAAATAGCTGGGAGGACTGGCTTTGGAACGGGGGCTAGTATATACTTTAACTAGGTTATTAGTTATTTTATAGTTTATTAAACTAATAGTTAGTTATGTATATTGTATTAAAAGGTACTAGTATAGGGTTTATAGGGTTGAATTTAGTAAGGTATTAGCTATAGTACTACTATATCGCTATTTAATTACTAATAGTAAATTAAAGTTAGTTATAAACCCCTTTATATATATTTAAGGGGTTAAATAGGTATATACTATATTTAAGTATTCTTTAATAAGTAGTAAAAAGGGCATTTTAAAGAGACACATCTCTTTAGTAAGTACTTAAAAGCCCTTTTTAAATTATAGCTATTTTAGAAATAAGTATCTTAAGGACTTTATCTCTTTTTTTACTAGGGTTATTTTAAAGGATAGTTATAAATAATATATTTCTTTATTTTATAAGATATAGTTAGGATACCTTGTTAGTTTTAAAGTAGTATTTTATTTATATTAGTATTTCTTTTTATATATAATTTTAACTATTATAAAAGGTATTAAAGTAGTATTATAGGGTATAATCTTTTAGTATAAGGGAGAAGGTAAACTTATACTAGCTAGGTAGGATTCTAGCCTTAGTATAGTTATTCTTAAAAATAAAGAGTTTATTATTAAAGAAGTTATATTTGCCTCTTTTATACTTTATTTTATTAGTATATAGCCTTATAAAGTTTATTAGACTCTAGGAGTATAGGGGTAAGTTAAAATAGATATTTTAATACTATTATAGTAGTAGTATTAATTATTATTATTATAAGAATACTAGTATAAGTAGTATTTAGTAATTTATTTAAAAGTCTATAGGGTTATTAAATATTTAGTTTTATAGTTAGAAGTCCGGTWTATATAGTTATTAAAATCCAGGACGGGGTTTTGATCCCCTTATTTAATAGAACGGGGACTAGCTTATTAGCTATATAGTTAGTCTTCTGGTTTTCTATTAAGCTGGAAGTTATAGTACTAGTAGTAGATTCCTTAAGGTAAATCCTAAACGGCCTTTAGTACTAGTTACTACTTCCTTAACTTTAGGGTTATTAATTAGGGTAATTAGTAATATTGTGTTTTTTTTTAGTAAAAAGTGTTTTAAATATATTTATTATTATAGTTTTTTAATTAATAGTATAACTAGATTTTTTAGGAGACTTAAGTAAAGCTTTAGGTTATTAAGTAATATTTTTTTAAATTAATTAAATATCTTTACTATATAATTAATATATTAGTTTGTTTATAAGGGAAACTCTTTAGTTTTAGTAATATTATAGAGTACCTTTATATTATCTATCCCGTTATATATTACTTCATAGTAGGTAAAGTAGTTACTTATAAGGTAAAGTATATTTTTTAAGGCTTTATTAAATAGTAATTCTGTTTATTCTTTAAAGTATTACTAGAATAGTATAAAGAGGTTTTATTTTTTAGGTTTTAACTTTATATATTAGTATAAATAATATACTATTTAAGTATTAATATAAATAGAAAATATTGGTTTATTGGAATTAAGTTTAATAAGTTTTTTTTAGTACTTAAGGTTTATTTATATTGTAGCCTTATATAATAAAATTTCTAACTATACTTTTTTAAACGTTAAGTTAAGTAGAGAGAAACTTAGAAGTGCTTTAGATGTATTTATTAGTTTTATTAGAGCTGGGGAAGGGGATAGAGTCGGGTTTAGGGGTAGTACTAGCTTTTTATCCTTCTTTTTTAATATTAATACCCCTTAAGATATWGAGAATACTTAATTCTACTATAAAAGGTTTAAAAAAGTATTCTTTATTATTTATTAATAGATTTCTTTTTAGTAGGTACCCCCTCTATATAGCTTAGGAACTACGAATTTTAGTAGTTAACTTTAGAAATAGTTTAGTATTTATAGAATAATATTATTAAGTATTAATATTAATAGTTTATTTTATAGATATTAATATTATATTAAATACGTATATAGTAATAAATAGTAATAATAGATAAGGGCTAGATATAGAGTAATAAGTTAATACTCTATAGGGTCTTTTTATAGTTTTACTAACTTAGGTTCTTTTTTAATATTAATATTAAGTAGCTATTTGTTTTAGTAAAGAAATACTAAAAGGCTACGAAGTGTGCCTTATTAGTACGAATTTTAGGATTAGTATTAATAGGTTTCTTTTATACTTTACTTAAAGAACTAAAGCCAGGCCCTTTATAAGTACTTATACTTATAGACTTAAACTTATAGTAGTATAAAAACTACTAGAGACCTGTTTTTTAAAGTAAACACAACTGTACTGTATAGTTATGCGTAGTTCTTTTTAGTAAGTTTAAGGGTACGTTAGAAAGTAATTTTAAGTAGGGGTTTTTTTTAAAGGTATAAGGAGAAGAGTTATAATACCTTTAAGAGTTTTTATTTATTATTTATTACTATTTATAGGGAATGTTTTAGGGATAGTAATAAATAAGGGAGGGGTTTATAAATAAACTAAAAAGAAATATTCTAAACCCTAAAGTTAATAGTAATTTTTATAATACTTAATACCCTTTAACTTAAAGCTATTCTAGGAGTTTAAAGCTATTTTAGAAGTTTGATTTTATTATAGAAAAAATAAAAAGAAAAACTTAAGTACTATAATAGTTACTTAGATAAGTGCTAAGGTGTACTATAATGTTAATACTAGAAGGAGCTCTTTATTAGTATAGTAATAACTATTTACTACTATAGTAATATAAGTAAATAGAAGAATTTTTTTTATAGTTTTATAAAATAACTTTTTACTACTAAGAAGAGGAGAAGGGCTGTTAATTATTAGAATTAATTAACTTATGAGTCTATTTATCCTATAAGGATAGTAGATATACTCTATAGGGAAGTAGTGTGTTTTCTTTTTAAACTATTAGTAAAAATAGTAAGGAGGTAAGGCTTTAAGATTTTAAAGGGGGAAAGATTCTAGACTTAGGGACGGGCCTGTAATGCCCTTTCTTTAGTAGTAAATATAGTAAGGTTAATTTATAATAGAGGTAAGGGATAGTGCTACGAGGTTTTAGGGTTAATATTACTATTATATTATAAAGTCAAAATTATTCTATATATTTTTATTAATTTATAGTTTAGTAGAGTAATTAACTGTATTATTAACTATTAATTAGTATTAAATTTATAGTATTTAGTAGAGTAGTAATTAGGCCTTATAGGGGTTTAATTATAGTAGTTAAAGATAGATTAGATTTATATAAATCTAACTAGGTTACTAGTATTAATATTAAGATTGGTACTGGGGGCGGTTATGTGACTAAGTATGTGACTGGACTATTTACTGATCTGGGCCGGCGCTGGGGCCTAAGGCCTAGTATAGCTACGTAGGCCGTGGCTGCTGTGGGTGCTGCCGCTGTATTACCCATAAAGGTAGTATTAATTAATAAAGTAGTCTATATAAAGCTAAAGATTTAGTAGGTAAAGCTAATAATTAGTTAATAGTAAAGATATTACCCTTTAGTACTATTTAGTTATTAAGTTAAAAGTATTCTAACTTACTTTCTTTAAAATATTACTAAACTACACTTAATTAAAGTATTTATATTAAACTCGCACCTCTATCTCTATAACCCTTTTAATATATATACAGGCCTTATTCTATACTATTTCCTCTATAGCCTATAAAATAAAAAAGAGGTCTAAGTTACTATTAATAATATAAAACTTAAGGTCTTTATAAGTAGTCTTTATAAAAAAGTTAGTCCTAATACTAAAGTTTAAGTACTATAAAATAAAGTAATTAGTCTACTAGTACTAAAGAGGTATATATATACTATAAATATAATTAAAAAAAGCCTACTAATTACTAAGCTCCTTAATAATATAAGCCTATATAGTATTAAAGTCCTCTTTAGTATTAGTATTAATAATAAACACCTAAAGGAAATAAAAGCTAGTATAAATATACTTAACTTTATTATTAAAGAGCTAAGAATAAACTAAGACCTTATTACTACGGATTTAATTTTTAAAAACTACCTCTATAACCTCTTAATTATAAATAACTACTACCTCTATAGCTTCTTTATCCTAATTAATATTAAACTTATTATTAGTAACACCACTATTACCTTACTACTTCTTCTTTATATTTAAACTAATATTAGTATTTATATAATAAATATAAAACTATAGCTATATTACAAACCACGTTTCTATAATAGATAAACACAGTACCTCCTTAAAGTTAGTAATAGTAACCTATAGCTATTTAGTATTAACCCCTACTTTAATTAACTTTAATAAAGTAATTAAAAAGTTATATCCCTTATAATACTCTATATTAATAAAGCTAAAAGTTTAGTTAAATAAGGACTTTATATTAGTAGTACTAATAACTTAAAATAGTAGTATTTTAAAGTAGTTTATTTTATATATATTATTAAAGCTAATAACCTCTAAAAACTGTACCTATATCTTTTTATACTAGGAGTATATTTAATAAAAGCTCTTAAGTTAATCTAAATTATTATTACTCTATTTAATTTAATACTTAATACTTAAAGTAATTAAAATATAAATAAAGTATTAAATAATAGTATAGTTATTAAAATTATTAAACCTAAAGTACTAGTAAGTATTATTAATATCCTTCTACTTAAAGATTAAACTAAACTCTACTTCTTAAAAAATAAATATAACTTTATATAACTTAATAGCCTTATACTTAAAAATAAAAGTAAAAAAGTACTTTATTAATTTATAAACTTTTAATAAACTTTATAAATTAATAAGTTAATTAAAAAAAAGTAATTATACTTAAAGTACTTAAAAGTAAAGGTTTAGTACTACTTATTACTCTTCTAAGCTAAAGTAACACTATACTATAAGTAGTTATTCTTTAAAGTACTAATCTTATAGTTACTAAAGCCCTTAACTTTATAAATAGTATCTTAGTTATAATAATTCTTAAAATAAAAAAACTAATAGTCTTCCTTAAAACCACAGTAATTACTAGTATTATAGCGAACTATAGTAAAACCGTACTACTAAGTAAAGTCTTAAAAATAAACTTAAAGAGTATTAATTAACTCTATAAACTACCTATTAATCCCTCCATTTAAAGGATTTAGTATCGCATACTCTATTAGTTACTAAATTACAGGATCGTTAAGTAATAGCAATAGCGCCTTAAGCAATACAAATAGATCTATCGCGCACGCATAAATAAGGGCAAAAAATCTATTATAATTAAAAATATTAGTATTAAAGGAATAGTAATAGTACTAGGGGCGGAAAGTCCACTATAAATAAATTTTTAGCTATAAGTAGAATCTATAAGCTCCTATTAACTATATTTAAGTTAATATATAAAAACACTACTTAAGCAACTAGTAGACACTACCCGGCTAACAGAACTCCTTAACTATATTCCTATAGTTAATTAACTTTATTTAAAAAATCTACCTTACCTTTATTTATATAAGTTTTACTATCCGGGTACTGCTTTCTAGCTATCTAGGCAGTACTCTACTTTTTAGACTAATAGAATTAATAAAATCTTTCTACTTATCTTTTTTTCTATACTAACCCCTCTCTACTATAATTTCTTCTTTATTAACCTATAGTTAATATTACTACCCTTATAACTAATATAACAATCCTACGCACCACTAGTACTACTAGTAATAAAGATAAAGCTATTCTAAACCCTTTATAGAATAGTATACTCTTTAATACTATTAATAAGTTTTAGAATTATCTAAATACCTTTACGCGTACTTATAGCTTTATTCTTATCTATAAATAGGGTTTTAATAAAAATAAGAGTAGTATACTTATATAGTAGTTTCTCTACTATAAATAGGACACTATATACTAAACTAAAGCTATTAGTCTTTAAAAAACTATAACTCTTAAACTTAATTATACTTAGTAGAGTATTACTAGTACTATAGTTTAATAATTATAAGTAAGTATAGAAGTTTAAAAAAGGTTATAAGACTTATAACTACTGCCCGTCTCTTAATCCCTTTATTTACTTAACTTATTATTAACTTACTACTACCTAGTGTAATTTAATAGGTAACCTTTTTACTTATAATACTATTAAGCTGTGTGAAATTAGTACTATAGTTAGATAGGCTATATTAGGTGATAATACAACCTACTTTACATAAAAAGACATTAACAACGCGCGTTAAAAGGTACGTATTAAATTACTTACTAGCTATATACCTACTTAAGCCCTTTTTTACTACTTTATTACTTTAGGCCTTATGTATTACGTTAAGTAGTTAACTTTAGACCCTAATATCCCTAAGAGTATTATCTAGACCTATCCCTAGTATGAAACGATATAAAAGTAGTTCCCTAAGGTCTTTAGTATAAATAATATGTACTAAATAAACTACTTTAAAATACTGTTCTTTTAAATTACTAAAATAATAAATATTAACTCCTTATTTAACTATGCGTTTAGCTTTATTAATATAAAGTGCTATAAGGAGTATAACTTCTTAATTAAAAGCCTTAACTCTATATATAAAGAGATTAGTACTAGGGCTCCCTATGTAACTATTACTAACTATAAAGATACTCTTTATAGTACTATTATTACTATAATCCTTAATATACAGCTTTAATTATATATTTATTATATTAATACTAAGCATAAGTAGGTTAGGCCTAGTGGCTCTATTAATAATAAGTATAAGGTTAGTAAGAATAAGAAAAAAGATACCTCTAAGACCGCCTTTTATAATTTAAGCCTTAATAGCTTTAACAAGCTTACCCAGGTTAATAAGACCCTTTTGTTTAGTTAGCTTAATAACTTTATTATTAAGTATAGCTATAAAGGCGTCTATAAGCTATAGGCTTATATTATTTATAGCGACACTATTAAAGACTTTAAAGCTACTCTAAAGCGGCTTAAGTATAAGTTTTAGAACTAGTAAGCTATTTTTAACTATATTAATAGGACCTACTTTTTTATTAAGGAGTAGTAGGTATAGTACTATATTAGCTATAATATTAACTTTAGAGTTTAAATTAACTTACCTATAAAGACGTTTTATAAGGACCTTAAGTTATATATTATCTATAGTACTACTAATCTCCTAGGCGTTACTAACGTAGTAGAGGAAATACTCTAGAACAAAGAAAGGAACTACTTAACATATATAGTAATAATAGAAGTATATATTTAAAGAGACTACTTACTGTAGAAAAACTAACTTAGAGATATACTAAAGTATATAGACTATTTTACTCTTAACTTTATAGTATAGTAGTACTAAATTATAATAATAATAATACTCTTAAAAGCGGTTTTTAAGTCTAATAATTTAGGACCTTACTATAGCTACTTTACTAACTAGTTTAAACTACCCTATACCCACTATATCCTTAAACTTATAAAGGCTAATAAAAAGGTTACTAAGTATAAGTACTACCTTTATTAGTATCTATATTAACTACTTAACCTTAATAATACGCTCCTCTATATTAAGAACCTACTATTAGTTAAAACGCTTTATAGGTAGCTTTAAAAGAGTATAGTACTATAAAGTAGTACTAAAAAGCTAAAGTAGCTAAAAAAGCTAAAAAAAGTAAAGAATCCAGCACTATAGCTAGTTAAGCTAAATATTTACTATAATTATTTAGCTTTTAAGTACTTTAATAATAAACTCCTATAGTTAATACCTACGCTTAGTAGTAGTAATAGTTAATTAATATAGGAATATATTATAGTAAAAGGACTACTAGTACTAAAGCGCTTCTAGTATAGTGCGCAGAAGGTAGTAGATAGATTAGAGCCGCTAGTATCTACTATACTAGCTATACTTAGCTAGGATTAATTAACTTAGGGGTAAAAGGGGCTATAATTAGCTAAAGGCAGCGAGGTTACTATCCTAAGATATAGCTGTAACTATAATAAAAATATAATTAAATTAAATATTAAGTAATTACGTAATATACTGTTTTTTAGTATATTTAGATTCTATTAATCCTATTAGCCTAAAAAGTGGAGTACCGCCTAGATAGCTAGAAAGTACTACCCGGATAGTAAAACTCATTTATATATATTTTAATATTTAAGCCTTAAACTACGTACTAATTCCTAACTTCTTTTATACTATTAAAGACCTTAATAACTATAGTAGTAGTAGCTATTATATTATTACTATACTAAACTAAAGCTTTTAAGTAATATATTTATAAGCCCGCCTATTTTAACTAGGTGCCTRGGCTATTTTAACTGGGTCCCTATATCTCTAAGATCCCCGCGCCCCTATTAGCTAAATACTATCTTTAATTTAAATCACAAAAAGGGCAGTAATTAACTTATATAAATTTAACTACATATAACTATAAACTGCCTACTTCTATAGCCTTATACAACATTATACTACTACCCGGATTCCCTAAGACTTCTGCTATAGAAATACCACCCGTGATATCTCGCCGTCTCCCTTACGCAGTGCTACCACGTCCTCTTCTACCCTAGCTATATTGCTAGCTGTATCGCCAGCTATATCACCAGCTACTTCCTACCCAGCGCGACGTTTGCTGGAAGAGATCTAAATTGAAATTCAACCAATGGGGGCGCGGGGATCTCGGAGATRTAGGGACCCAGTTAAAATAGCCYAGGCACCYAGTTAAAATAGGCGGGCTCATATCTATATCCTAACTTCTTTTACTATATCTTTAACTAATAGTTAGTATAGTTAATTATATAAAAACTAAATTTATAGATTTAATTAGTTTTCTAGTAGTAAAGAGTATTTAAACTTAATAATAACTACTTATATTTTAAGTAAAAAATTTATAATATTAGTACTATATTTTAAACTACTAAAAATTATACTTTTAGTAACTTAGTTAGTTTTAAAGAACTCTTTATAAACTATAAGTTAAAAACTAAAGTACTTAGACTTTATATATTTATTAAACTATTTTTATATTTTTTTAAGTAATTATTTTATTTAGACATTTCTATAAGTTATTCTAAAAATAATATACTATAGCTATATATTATTAAGTAGTATAGTTAAATATAAGTATCTAATAGAGTATATTTAGTAGCTTTTTATTAAACTATATAGAACTTATCATATAGTAATAAACTTAGTATTTTAACTTTAAAGAATTATTAAATATATAAAAATATTAAAAGTAAAAAGAATTAATAAAGGCCTTACTTATAATAGTACCTTTTTCTTTAATTATAAACACTACTAAAACTTATTAAACTCTATAGTATATTATAGTACTTATAATTTAACTAAAAGTTTATAGTAGTAAAGATTTATTTTAATATATTTTACCCCCTCTAGAGTAACTAAGAGCCTATAGACTACGTACTCTAAAGAATAGCCGTCCAGCCACCTACCTTATTAATCTTTTTTATTACAGTACTTAAATTTACCTACTATAACATAACTCCTATAAATTAAAAGTAATAAGTATTATTAATTAATCTTAACTACTAATTATACTATTAATACTACTAAAACCACTAACGCCTTTTATACACCTCTTATACACCCAACTATCTAAACTATCTCTCTAAACCTATTAAATCTAATCTAAACTATTTTATTACTTCCCTTAACTATTATATCCCTTTATAACTAACGCGCTATTATTAGCCACATAGCTATAACTAGTTTAACTACTCCCTACTATTATTAGTATCTATCTTAATATTACCTTACTAAATATACTAATATTAACTACTTAAACTAATAAAACTCTAATAGCTATATCCTCTAACTAGTTAAAGTATTTATAGTTATCTTTAAGAGTTCTACTAGCCGGGTAGTGTCTACTAGCTGCCCGAGTAGTGTCTCTATATATTAACTTAAATACAGCTAATAGAAGCCTATAGATCCTACCTATAGCTAAAAATCTACCTATAGTGGATTTTCCGCCCTTAGTACTATTACTCTTCCCTTAATACTAATATCTCTAAGTATAACGGATTTTTTACCCTTATTTATATACGCGTAATAAATCTATTTACACTACTTAAGGCGCCGTTATTTAATAATTCTATAATTTAGTAACTAATAAAGTACGCAATACTAAATCTCCTAAATAGAGGGATTAATAAGTAGCCTATAGAGTTAATTAATACCCTTTAAGTTTATCTTTAAAACTTTACTTAGTAGTATAGTTTTACTATAGTTTACTATAATACTAGTAATTACTATAGCCTTAAAAAAGACTATTAACTTACTTACTTTAAGATCTATTATAACTAAAACACTATCTATAAAGCTAAGGGCTTTAGTAACTATAAAACTAGTATTATAAAGAACAACTACCTATAGTATAGTATTACTTTAACCTAAAAGAGTAATAAATAGTACTAGACCTTTACTCTTAAGTACCCTAAGTATAACTACCCTCTTTCTATTAGCTTATTAACTTATAAAACTTATTAAAAGTTTATAAATCAATAAAGTACTCTCCTTACTTCTATCTCTAAGTATAAAGCTATTAAGTTATATAAAGTTATATTTATTTTCTAAGGGGTAGAGCCTAACTTAATCCTTAAGTAAAAGGATATTAATAATACTTACTAGTGCCTTAGACTTAAGGATCTTAATAGCTATACTACTATCTAACACTTTATTTATATTCTAATTACTTTAAGTATTAAGTACTAAATTAAATAGAGTAATAATAATCCGGATTAACCTAAAGGCTTTATCTAAATATACCCTTAGTATAAAAGGATATAGGTATAGTTTTTAGAGGTTATTAGTCTTAATAATATATATAAAATAAACTACTTTAAAATACTACTATTCTAAGTTACTAGTACTACTAATATAAAGTTCCTATTTAACTATACCTTTAGCTTTATTAATATAGAGTATTATAAGGGATATAACTTTTTAATTACTTTATTAAAGTTAATTAAAGTAGAAATTAATACTAAATAGTTATAAGTTACTATTACTAACTTTAAAAAGGTACTATATTTATTTATTATAAAAATATAGTCTATAATATAGCTATAACTCTATATTTATTATATAAACACTAATATTAATTTAAATATAAAAAAGAAGTAGTAAAGCAATAGTAGCGTTACTAATAATAAGTTTAATATTAACTAGAATAAAAAAGCTATAGAGGTAGTAGTTATTTATAATTAAGAAGCTATAAAGGCAGCTCTTAATAATTAAGTCTATAGTAATAAAGTCTTAGTCTACTCCTAGCTCCTTAATAACGAGGTTAAGTATATCTATACTAGTTTCTATTTCTTTTAAGTATTTATTATTTATACTAATACTAAAAAGGACTTTAATACTACATAAACTTATATTATTAAGGAGTTTAGTAATTAGTAAGCTTTATTTAATTATATCTATAGTATATATATACCTCTTTAGTACTAATAAGTTAACTACTTTATTTTATAGTACTTAAACTTTAGTATTAAAACTAACTCTTCTATAAAAACTACTTATAAAGACCTTAAGTTTTATATTATTAATAGTAACTTAGACCTCTTTTCTATCTTACAAACTATAGAGGAAATAGTATAAAATAGGGCCCGTATATATACTAAAGAGTTTTGCTAGCCGGGCAGTGTRGTTTRGCTAGCCGGGCAGTGTCTCTACTTCCCCCTATTCCAAGCCTTTCTATTGGCCCAATAAAAAACACACCATAATACAAATACCACAACTATAGTAATTGCGCACAACCGTGGTAATTACGCATAACTATAGTAATTACGCGCGACTATA
>JAJHHK010000295.1:0-59605 GCA_022457145.1 Colletotrichum magnum
AAACTCTCAAACTCTCTTAATTAAACTTATTTATACTAGCTAAATTTAAGTTAATACCCCCTATTTATAAAGCTAGACTTAATTCCCTAGTTAGAAAAAGAAAAAAAGGGGACCACTCGATGACGTTGGAGGCTCAAAAAAAGGGTTCAACTGGGACCAAACCCGCAGGACCGAGGGAATAGCTTCCCTCCCCCTTCGCTCTCATTCGCGCATTTGCCCTGTTGGTTGTTTGCTAGCGGGCGCTGGCCCGGCGTGTGTTCTCTGGCGTTTCGTGAGGGGGTCACGCACGACCGCGGGAATGAGATGGGGGGAGAGGAGACGTTGGAAAAGAAGGAAGAAAAGGAAGGGAACTTTCTCCGTCTGAACTACGTCATTCTCGTCTCAGTCTCACCACTACCCAGCTTCACTTCACTTCACTTCACACATGCACACCAATCTTCTCGTCTTCATCTCATGGTGGTCGTCAAAATAGCTTCTTCCTTATCCTGCTGTGCCTATATCCAGCCGACTGAGGCCTTACGTTGTCGTTACAGTTGTTTATATATAAAATTTTGGCCTCTCCTGCTTTCGAGACGGCTTCACCTTATGTCACGCCGTACCCAACCAATCCTTCCCAGTTCCCTCAAGATGAGCCAAGCCCGTCGTCCGATCGTTTCGCACAACTCATAGCCCCGACCGGGCCAAGAAAGAAAAAGATGCAAGGTCCTCGATGCCCAAGAACGCCACTCAGAGTTTTCCAAACGCGCCGCCGTAAAGGTTTTCCAAAAAACAAACAATGCCCAGCGAGATGCCAATCCATGAGGGTATTTCAGGTACTCAGACAATCCAACCTCGGCCTTCCATCTTCGTTCGGCACGCACGCGCGCGCGCCCGGACCCCATCAACGATAAGCAGACAGTCGACGATCTCTCGATGAATATACTCTCGTCCATCGATAATGCCGCTCATCGGAGAACGACACATGCGACTTTTGCGATACTTTTCCCCACCAACATAACTGCTTACTGCCCCTTCGGCAGCGCTGATATCGTTTTACTCGCGCCGATTCAACAGCTTACTTGCGTTCAACAAAGCGTCCATTCCGTCGTACTTTGAGTTGCTGCGTTCGTGGATCCCAAGCGAGGTCTGCGACGACGCGTGCGAAGATGCATGGGACGACGGGAGCGAGCCCTCGGTTCCGGACGACGAGGAGCTTGATTGGTACCGCATCAAGGCAGGCGGCGGCGAGTGGTAACCTTGAAACCTTATTAGCCTCTGCTGACAGCGTTGCTAAGGGCGGTTGAAAGTACCATTCCTGGCCCCGTGGTGGCCTTGAAGCGGAGCTGCGAACACGGGCTTCTGATCCTGGCCGTAGGGCGGTGCCGCACCGTAAGGCGATGGATGCGCGTCGTGTGAACCAACGACCGGTGCATTGTTGAGAAGTCCGTGGATCGGAAGCGGCACGTTACTCGGCGTTTGAGGGTACGACGGCAGAGAGCCCGACGACGCTGAACTTCCTGCCGAGGAGAACTCGTGCTTCAGTGGCGGCGGTGCCTGTCCATGGTGCTGTGGAGGGGCAAAAGCCCCGAACCCATTTGTCTCCGGAGATCTTGACATGCCGTTTAGCCCGGGTGGGCCATTCATCAAGTCCGACACGGAAGGCAGGTGCGTGGGGGGAGTGGGCAACTCGGGGTTGAATTGACTTTCCGTCCAGGTCGGGCGCCGGCTCCGGCTATGGGACGCGCGGGGGCTTGTAGAGTGCAAACTCTCGCGGTCAAAGTGGGTGCTGGTAGGCGAGTGCACCGCATCATCAGCCGCTTGGTGATGTTGGGACACGGGAGTGGGGACGGCTGTCGAATATTGCGACTCGGACAAAGAGACCACAGACCCGACTCTTTGCTTCCTGGTTGGGGGTGGCTCGCTCCCTGGTTGACTCTCGGTACCACTACCAGTGCTGCTAAGACTCCCTGGTGTTGCGCTGGCGCTCCCGTTCGTCAAGCGGGCTCCCGACTCGAGCTTTTGGCGTTTTGATGATTCTTTGGCTGAGAAAGCGTCAGTGAAAGAAAGAGTTTGGTTGCGCGACATTTCAACACCAACCTTGGCTAGCATTGGCTTGCCTCTGCTTGAAGTCTGCGAGGTATACCATATACTTTCTGTACTCGGGAGTCTTCTTGTACTCTGACAAGTCATGGTTATACTTTTCCTTTGCTTTCAAGGCGGACGACTCATATGGCTCCTTCTCTGCAGGCGTCAGGTTTTGCCAGTGCTCTCCTACGAGCTTGGCTATTTCAGTGAAGGTCAAGTTTCGACCCTTCAGTTCATCACGCATTTCTTTCCAGTCAGTCATATATGACGACCCGAATGCCAGGGGCTCTGAAACTCACTGTTCGAGAAAAGTACATAGGCCGAAGGGGGGCGTTCTGGCGCATTTTCGTCCGGCTGCAAGATGTTAGTGCATCTATCATTCGTAGGGGCTGTCCCGACGCAAAACTTGGTACGAACCTTCGGATGTCGTCGATACTTGCGCTTAGTAACAACAGGACCGTCCTTGTTTTCAGGACGGGGCTGTTCGGGCCGTTGCGTTTCGGGCTTTGGTTCTTCGACGCTTGCTCTAGTTGGTGACACCAAGGACGCTTCGGGAGCAAGGCCCCTCGAGTTTGCAATACGCCTCTGCAGTTTCTAGTCCTCAAGTTAGGATTCAGATGTTGACAACTCGGGCAAAAAGATCGATTCTTACACGTCGGTGACCCAGTTTGACCCCAAGAGCGTCCCTATTACAGTCGTTAGCGATATGGATTTGCGTTGGCCTGGTTGAAAGCTCGCTCACAAATCCGACTCTGTTATGTCCAGGATAGTATCCCAGGTGTCGAATCCCTGGTCAAGGAACGTGTCCAGGTACTGGGAGATACCCAGCTCTGCGAAGATGCTCCCCAGTTCTTGCGCCATGATCATGGTTGTGCCTTGTGGTGACGCAAATCTCAGGGCAAGTCGTCAAGTAACTGTGTACAGGTTGTACGAATGATTCCTTCGCTCGAGATCGTTCGCCGTTCGGAGATCGTCGTTTCGATGCACAAGCGTTGCGATTTCGATGTTGTTCGTCTTCCGTTAATCGATTCCCATCGGGTCAAGTTTCCGAAATGCGGCACCGAATTCCCTCGCTCGAAGTCGAAACACTTCTAATGGCACTAAATCCAACCAGCGACCATTGAGAGTCCCCCGCAAAAGAGTAGTCGCGTCTACCGGACGAAGGCGCGACGATGTCGGCGTGAGGGCGACAGCAGCGACTGTTGGAAGGCGACGACAAGGCGGATGCTTCGTAGCGAGATGACTAGCAGTCTATGAGGCGGCTACGTGAGTGATGATGCGATGACGAGACGATAGTCGGGTTCTTCTTCGGGCAATGGGCACAAGGCTGTTCTGATGGGGACGTTAACAGGTGGTCGCCAGGGACGGAAACATGCGGCAGCTCTGGCGTGGATATACCAACACGGTGGCTGCGGTATGAGACGGAGGGATCTCGATGACATTGTGTAAAGGAGACCGAGCTCGTGGGTGTGGGACAATGGGATGGACCAGGTAACGGAGAGAGGGGCTGCTCGAAATCCAGAAAGGATGTACACATTTGGAGAAAGGATACGTACAGCAAGAACAAGCGATGCGTCGTCTTTCTGGGAGAGCCGGCTCAGCGGTAGACAGCCGCGTGAACGACCGGGAAAGGGCAGACGGATAGTAAGGGGGAGATGGACGGTAAATCGAAGCGCGGCGCCAAAGTGGGAGTGAATCGAGTCGAGACCAAAGTGTTGCTTGTTCAAGAAGGAGAAAAAAAAGGAAGGGCTGGAGTTTGGGAAAGAAGAAGATTGAGAGGCCCGCCAGCGAAAGTCTTTTTTTTTACCCTCTGTCCCCTGCGGTGTTGGAATTGGGAACGGTGAAGAAAGACACCAGGGGGGAGTGTTGTTGTGACGGTGCTTGCAAGACGGAGGAAGTTGGGATTTTTTCAGCGAGGTTGATAAGGGCGCTAAGTCGAGAACGGAGGGGAACCGTTTAGCAAGAGTGAGTGAGTGAGGAGAGAGAGAGAGAGAAAGAGTGCGAGAAAAGGTAGCCCCGCGGTGATGGAGGCAGAGACTGGGAGGTGAGGTCAGAGGTGTCTAGTTCGAAGGGAATCTCGAGGGTGGGCGTGTATGGAAGATGTAGCCGTAGCCTCAGACGTCGCCGCGGGACCTGTGATCTGGGGTGGCATGCCTGTGCCCCCCAAGCAAGAAGGAAGTCCAGTTGCCAGACAAGCTACGGAGAAGAGGTTGGACCAAGGTACCCAAGACAAGCTCCCTGGGGCAGGCGTCTGATCACAGAAACCGACTTTTGAGAAGTCGCAGAGGAATCCAGCAGCATCGACGAGGAGCTTTTACTGGAAGCCCATCACAGATAAAAGCGGGATTGGACCAGCAATAAAAAATGGGGACCTGGGATGTCGTGGGAGACATGGATGCTCAGCGAGTCAGGAACAGGTAACGGCCGCTTGAGATGGGGGCGTCGAGGTACATGCAAGGGCTGTACCGGTACATGAGGAGGATATGTGAGGTTGAGCCTTCCAGTTCCATGAGGTGTCGACATGCCCGTCCCCGGCCGCGGTGCGGTGCGCTGCGGTGCGCCGCGCTTCTGTGCTTTCACAATGTCCTCAGGCTCTCGCCCGTCTAGGTATACACTAGGCCAGTCCGGAACACGGGCTAGTGAGGTACCAAGGTGGTATAGTGTAGCTAAGGCAAGGAAGGTAGGTATGGGAGGGGCGTTTACCCATCAACATCGACGTCTGAAAGCTGGAAGGTAGGTTAAGTATCGACCTAGGTAGGTATCTGTATCTACTGTAGGTACCTACTTTTACAGGGCACCAACAGCCTATATACCGCAAGAGATTGTGTGCCTACTAGGTAGGTACCTGCCTACTTTGCACTACGACACTGTCCCGTTCGTTACCTAGGCAGGTACCTACTTCCTTCCATCTCACACCTGGACGCCAAAACTGGCAGCAGCAACAGACATCACCAGCACCAGCAGCACTTGCACCTTCTTCGCCGCTACCATCTTTGGCTGGGTTGAGACCAGTGCGGGTCATTCCGCTGTCTTCAGCTATACATTCTCCGAGCTGACAGGACGGACCTCGACCGCTCTCTGACACATAAACAGGCATCACGGTTCGAGGGTTGGCGATTCCGCCGTCCTCGCCATGTCATCCGCCAACCGTCATCTATCTGCAAGAGACCAAAAGGTTCAGGATTACCCCCCCGCGACCACGACCTCGCGCGGTAGACGTTGCGATATCAGGCAGCGATAATGGGCAGAGGCTGCGGATACAGACCCTAGCCAAAACAAAATAAATCCTCAATTCCTCCATTCTAGGGAGGGAGGACGGCTCGACAACCATAGGCAACCCTGCAGTAAAAGGAACACACACGCACACCACTCACGCATCGCCTGGGCACCGTTGTTCCCATGGAGGTCGAGAAAACAACCACACAGCCCGGCAGCCCGTGGTCTCGAATCGAATCTCGATGCTCGACGTCCATCCTCGACTGCACTTCCACGCAGCTGCTCCAGACACGCCAGAGTCGCGCTTCTTGACGTGTCAGCGTTTGAGCAGACAAGCTTGTTCAACCGCACAAGACGGCTAAACCCACGCCTCCATGCGGGGAGACGGAGCATTGGACCACTGTGCCATGGGTGGGAAGGCACCTGAAATCGAAAATTGCGCCGCGATCGAAGCCGCTACCACCCCTGCCGCAGCACGCTCACGCGGATGAATCTGGCCACCAGAGACGGGCATTGGAACGCTGCGCACCTCACCTTGTCCGCAGGGCAAGGTAGTATTATCCAATTGCACGGGGCAGGTCAGACAACGGCCGGCGAACGACAGGCTCGATGCAATCGCAGCGATATCATCCCGTCGCTCTCTATTTGAGAGTTTTGGCGGAAGCAACACATTCTTACTTCATGTATCATATGTACTCGAATCCACTGGGTGTGTGTGTGTGTGTCGGACGGCAGCGCGACCTCGCAAGCGAGTCACTGATGTTTCGCCGGCCGGCCTACGATTTAGACGTCGACGACCCCAACAAGCGGCTGCATGGACCGCGGAATACGAAAATTCGACAACCCCAGGGAGCTTGCTATCTGTCATCGGTGTTCCTGCCCGCCGCCATCACACGGTAGTTTGGCGTTGTGCGATTACTGATTGCACGGCCATGCCATGCCGTGAAACTGTGGGAGATGACGGACCATGTCGCCGTCGACTCGCCTGGCGCCTCGATGACCCATACGCACACGATCGGGAAATTCAGCATGTGGCGAAGGCCAGAAAAAGCCATTGCGGACTGGAGATTGCGCATTCGGCTGGAGATGGCATTTTGACTGCAAAGTGTGAGGCTGAGAGCACGCACATGCACTTTCCTGGGTCATCACGGCTCCACAATCCATCAGAGCGTTCTGGAACTTGGGCCATGTCAGTCAACCAAGCCAAACAATGACCAAGGCAGAAAAAACAACCCAGCGAGCAGGAGATCCAGGCGTCAACAGGCCCTCGCTTGCCAAGGCAATGTGCCGCAGGAATATGCGTCTAACAATCGCTTTGCGAAGTCGAGATGCAGATCAGAGACCAACCGACCCGCGCGTTGTCGGGTTTGGTCTGCCTCCAGCAAGATGCCCGTTCCTGTGCGGAACATCCAGCATCTGACGTCGTGCCTTCGTCCCAGTGTCAGGCCGAGCATCCCTTCATCCCAAGGATCATGGATGAATAGTCGACCACGCGCAGCCCACAAGACGAGTATCAACGACATGACTACCTACCTACTGGCATCCACGACCATGTTCGGTGTTGATTACACTAGCAGCAGCATATCGGCGATGACCTGTCAGCTTCGCTCTTTGGTTCTGTTTCTAACGGGTAATTTGTGGAACGACGGAGAGTTCTGATGGCAGCACCACCTTGCCTCGTCCGGGAACCAGTGCAACTATCACGGTGATGTTTATCATGCATTCATCGTCATGGTTATGGGCCCTTTGCCCATCCAAGACGTTCACTCAACGTTCTGGACTCTTCAAGCGAACGATGGGCGGAACGCCTGGACCAGCAAGCCGAACGCAACCACCGTTCAAGGCTACGGTCTGCCCGCTACCACCCTGCCCTGCCGTGCGCACACTTCAGTCCGACCGAGGAAGGAGGGAGGGATGACGGGGGTCGATCTATAATCATTGGCTTCCAATGGGAGGCCAGAGGCCTTTTCAGAAAGTAGCGTTACACCACAGAGCGTCAGTCAATACCTACGCTACGCTAGCGACATCCCGACCTGACTTTCAATATGGGCTTCCCGCCGTGACGTAGATTTGATGCGGCGCGTGGCTTGCGGAACCTACCAGTCATCGGGGGGGTGGTTTTTGTCAAGGCCCTCTTATGATGGCCATGCCGAGTGACGTTGGGTGTTGTAGGCAACGGCAAGGCGTTCGTGGAGCGCAGTTTCATCAAATATGGAAAATGGCGGGCGCCAGAATGGGCTGAGGAGGGTCGCCCACTAACTATCGGCTTCTCCAGGCGCCGAAAAGAACGGAGACCACTGGCGTGAGAGAAATGGGAGGAGGAAACAAAACAACACCGCGCACACTATACGTACGGACAGACAACACCCCACGAAGACAGGACAGTGCGACGGCGACGGTACCCTCTGGGATGCAGCGCAAGCAGTGCTGGACGGATCCAGCAGGAGAGGAGGGGATCGTCACTTGCGCCCTGATGATTAGGCCATGTGGAAAAGGCACGTCGTCATGCCAGTCATCAACGCATCGCCTCACCTTCGATCGTGAACGGCACAGACGATCACGACCTGACGGGGCACGGGCGGCAGGGCTGATACCGAAGCTCATGTTTTAGCAGCGATGTTGCTGTTGTGGTGGTGGTGGTGGTGTTGGTGTTGGTGATGGGAATTCAATACAGCGGGTGCATGCAGAGGGCACTCACTCCGGGTCAGGCGCAAAGGCAAGGCACGGTAGATGGAAGATGCCGGGGGATCGACTGGGACCGTATGTTACGGAGGGGGGGCTGGAGCACACGGTGAATTCCAACATCTCGATCGCGAACGCCCATTCCAGGTCATCGAGATTGAGCAAATGCCACCAGTTGACCTCGGGAAGATTGGACGCCAGTGCGTCAGAAGGGGCGGCATCCCATGTGCTGTGTTTGGGATCCGATATCATTGTCCTTGATCAGACTCTCACGAAATCCGATCTGTGTGCAGAGGGGTTATGGTCGACATCTGGAGTTGCGGTGCGGCATCGAGAAGCCAAAGGGAACACCAAGCGAAGCTAGCGCGCGCCCTCGACGAGCCTAGTCTTGACAGTTTCTGGTGCCCCACCGGTCCCAAGTGGGGTGACCTAGCCAGGCTCGACTGTACCTCTCAGTGTCGTGGTGTTGCTCTCACAAAACACGAGTGAGGGCGTGATGTAGGTACGAGGCGTACGGAGTACCGTCCCCAAGGTACCGATACCGATCGACTGTACAGAGCTCAGATGTACCCGTACCCAGCAGAGAGACAACCGCTTTTCTGCTTCCTGGATGGGAAATGTCTTTGGCTTCAGTTTGTCCCGTACGGCACCTCGATTGTTAGTTAGCCTTACGTACCTTGCCTTTGGCCTGGTCTTGGCTGGCGAAAGACTCCGTTCGCCGCCTGGTGTATAAGCCGCGAGCCCAAACATGCACCATCCACACCCCCAGTGGACGGCTCTTCTGAGCCAGACCAGACGGAGACTGGGTACGTAAGTACCTACTTCACGGGCTGAAGGCGCTAGGGCAGGTACGCCGTAGCGTTCTTTTTAACTGGACAATGCTGTGATTCGCCAGACCTGCCTTCGGCGCGAGCTCCGTTGCTACGTTTCTCTGGCTCAAGAATTTCTCTATCGTGTTGGCATGTCGAGGTGTCGTCGACATCGACGTCCATCCCCAAGCGAAGCTATGCGAGTACCAATAATACAACATCAGACCAACATCCGGAGGCTGCCTGGCCCTGCTTTCTGGATAAACTTGGCCCCATTTGTCCGTCAACGGGGCTCATCAGCCGCCATCTACCGAATGACGATCGACCGAGAGAGTCAGGTGTGCATGGTGGTTGATTGAGCCGAATGGGCCGCCGCGATAGTTTTGCGGACCCTGGCTGTCCTTGTCCCATGTCCTTCTGGTTTGTAACCGACGGTATAACCCATACCCGGGATGCTGGACGCTTCAGGGTTGCATACATTGCGGCAGCTGCGCATCTCGATGAAGAGCCAAAGGAGGGGGGAAAAGAAGAAAAAAAAAAGAGGAGCCGCCAACGTTGACGAAGGGAGGGAGAACTGATGAATTTGCGTGGGTTTATGACGACAACGATGATGGTAGGGTCGGAAAAGGGCAAAAAGAGACTTCTAATGCCCAGAGGCGGATTCGAACCGCCGTCAACACGGAATACGGTGAAAGTAGACCACAACGTATCATCCTAACCAACTAGACGATCTGGGCCACTAGCTGAATGTGAAAACTTTGGCCAAAATTCCCTAGATCAAGCTTTGGTGTGGGGCCAGGTGTGTCCATTACCTTGTGGGGTTGCGCCTTCCGCTGCCCATCTGCGTAGCTGCGCCTGCCGTTTTCCGGCGCACAGCAACCATCACCTAAGCACCTTCCCCCCCACACGCACACACCAGCCTCTGCGTCCCGGTGTTTTGGGAGACGGAAAGTGAGGGGTTTGAGGTGGAAGACCGCCATTCTGTCACCGTCAACCCCAAACATCAATAATACCGCCCAGGTCCCTACAAATTCCCATCGCCCTCCATCCTATCCAGCCATCCTGGCTAAAAGCCCGCCCGCATCGTTAGCCCTCTGAGACGACACCGAATTTTCGCCATTGCCTCGGCATTACCGAAATTCCTCTTTGCGATCCCGTCTAGACCGGCCAAGACCGGCAAAACCACCATCTGCCTAGGGAGAAAAGGAAAAAGGGGGGAAAGCGATCGGAGTCAGCTTCTTCTCAGCCGTTGCCTAGCCTGCCTGCCTGACTGGTAAATCCCGCCCTTTGGTCGTTGTCTCCTTCTTTCTCTATTCCGCGCCCACCCCTCTACACTATCTCTTTCCTCTCACCACGTGAGAGGAGAAAAAAAATAGCAAGCTACGGCGTGGCACAGTCATCGAGTATCCGCATTTCCCACATTACGAAAGACTTACAGAATAAGGCGAACGACGTGGTATTAGCAGCAAGCAACTATTCGAAAAAAAGAGGGCGGCTCTCCATCAAAGGCCCCCCAAATCAGGCCACATTCTGCCGAATTTTCAGCTACTACTCTCCCATTGCACCTATCCGACCCCCCCATCCCCTCGATTCGCCCGCACCGTCGCCGTCTCCGAACATGGCCCCAGCGTCTCAGGAGCCCGAGCCCGCCTCCCCGACAACGACCAGGCCCGACAGCGAGTCGTCGGTGGAGAGCATCGCCCAGGTATGTCGTCCGTATCTGCACGCTATTTGGGAACCCCCAACGGAGCAAGGGGAAGGGGAAGGGTAGGGGGCGGCCGCGGGAGGGTCACGCTGGTTGCACGCTGCTGACGCAGAACTTCTGCCTCGGGCTCTCGGCCATGGCTACCCCAGTCTTCCCTTTCCTTCGGGTTGGTGTTGGGCTTCTGCCGTTGTCGTCTCGCGCGCGCTCTCGCCCTCTCTCTCACGTCGTTTTCTATTCTCAGGCCCGTCGTCTTGCAGTTCTGCCTCCCACGCTTCCCGCCCGTGTCCAGTGAAGCGGTCTGGACCCTACCCTGTGCTTATGGGCGTTAGGGTGGGGTCCGACGATGCGTCCAAATAGCGAGAACCACCGAGCGCAGCGTGCTGGTAAGGGTCAACGCGTTGCTGGCGAAACTGCAAGAAGACAAGCCTGAGGATGCAGACAAAGTGCGAGTCGAGAGAGAGTGAGAGTGAGGCAGAAGGGGGTGGCGCTCTCGCGGCATAGGATAACCCCCCCTCGTACTTTGTTTTCCAGGGCTGACCACGTTTGGGGCGCGTTCTAGACCTACAAAGATCTCATCAGGTACGCTCATTCGACGAGCATTTCTCGCTTTTGCTGTTCGTTCCTTCGTTCTTCCCCGCTCCCCTCTCCATTCGAACGGGCGAGTGCCAGCGATCCAGCACTGTCTTTATTTATTTTCCTTCTCTCTCCCTCTCTCGCTGCACCGCTTCACCCCCTGGGTGTGGGCAGCTGAAACGCCCCCCCCTCTCCCCCCTACCACAATGTTGAGAATGGCATGTTTGCACCCTGGACCCAGATACGGAGCTGCCTCCGAAAAGCACCCTCCAAGGAATGGGCTTCTAGCAGCAGCAGCAGCAGCAGCAGCAGCATTCCAGGCCACTGCAGTGCGGCAGGTGCCCGCCCAATACTTTTCCCTTCGGACCCTGGCGCCGCGCTGCACCACCCAGCGAAGCATTAACCCGTTCCTGGCTAGGACATCGCTGGCAATTCCGTTCTTTTTTCACGTATCACCCCCATCTCACTCTTTGCTGTCTGCGTGATGGGGTTCGAATTCCCCGGCCCTTGACAATCCGATTCTTTGGCGCGGATTCGTGTCTTGTTTCCGGATCCAGATCGCGGCCTGGACCTGCACGAGGCCTTTCCGTCCCACCGGGAAAATCGGACTGGGCAACTGAACCCGAGAACTTGAACCGGGTATCACTCGAACCGAGGCACAGGAAAAAAAAAAAAAAAAGAGGCCCATCAAGATTCAACATCACGGTCATGCCCGGTGCCCTCCTTACCGCTCTGCCCGCGATGGTTTGTCTAGGACAATTCATCGAGGCGAGACAGCCGGAGCCACATTGCAAGATCTCAGAGACTGCAGCAGGGGGCCGCGGATGGGCCGTGGCACAACAGCGCCCCAACTTCGCTTGTCTCGAGACGCCGTGACACGATGGCATTCGCTTGCCCTCCCGCAGGAAAGCCACATCGGCGGCGTTCTAGACTTTGGTCCAGACCACCCGCCCAGATCCCGGGGGCGAATGTGTCCTTCAACACCTCACGCCCCAGGTCCAATGCACCCATTCATTCCACGGTCAGCTCGCAGCCTTCGCGCGCGACGGTCGAGGCACTGGCAACGCCCCAATAGCCTCCACGACTAAAACAACAACCCCCGGAACCGCGACCATCCACCACGCGCCCCTTTCTTCTCCTCAGCGTCCCGGTCTAGCCAAGCGGCCAGACGGAAAAGACAGATTCCCATCATTTTTTATCCATCGCGATTGCCCCTGGTGACCGCTTTTTCTCAACGCGCATTCTGGAAAAACTAGACTAACCGGGAATCGTAAACAGAGGCGAACAGGCTGCCGCCGCTCTCGAGGCCAACCTCACAAACCTGGAGAACAGGCTAGATGCCCTCTTAGCCGCCTTTGAAGCCGCCGAGGGCCCCGGGAAGTCAGGTGACGGCTCCGCGAACAGCAAGGACGACGAGCCAAAGAACGACACGCCTTCGACCCGAGACGAGGGCTCCAACGGGCAGCCGGAGGAGTCTCCGTCCTCTGGGGCGACGAAGAAGCCCTAGACGCTAGACCGGTCCTCGACCTTGCGCGCGTGTTCACACGGCTCACGCCGAGAGGCGCCGCCAGACCGAGAACCCTAGGCTTATCGCATCGTGTCTTACGATCCCGGTGTGCGAAACCGGGTATAACAATCACGGAAATGATTTGATGCGCAAATCCTCCGGATGGCAAAAAACAGTTGGGGCGAACTGGCGGATTCCCCGCGTGGGCGACGATCTCTTTTCCCTCGTTCTGTTGGAGATCGGAGGAGAGGCAAAGAAGCAGGCGCTGATCACTCACCACCACCCGACTGCCGGCCCTTTTGTCCCGACCGACCTATCACAGTCCTCCAGCCCGACCACATCCCATCCGCAAGGAGCCTCTCCAGAGTTTGGCCAGCCATCTTTGCCGTGGCAACGTGGGACAGATGTACGAGTTGCAGTCTTGATGGGCGCGGGGAGGCGACGAAGGGGGCAACGCGGCTGCTGGCAAACGCACACAGGGAGTGAGCATCTTGGTATCTGTCATTTTTTCTTCTCTCCCTCTCTCTTCCGCCGCCCCTCCGGACATTCCTTGGCATTATCGCCACCCTCCTTTTTCCCACTTGCAGATGCAGATGCAGAATCGAATCCTAGGCAACTTGCTGCTACTAGCACGGACACAAATCTGATATTGTTTCTCTCTCTTCGATGTCACATGCGGGCGTGACCCGAGTACCCTTGCTTGTGTGAACCAAACCCCGGCCAGCCCCCTTTCTGGACCGCTGCAGCTCACCCCCCCCCCTTCTCTCGAGCAGCGGATTGTCTTCCCCGGGGCTGGCACGGCACGCCGCTTGCCTGCCGGAGCCCTTCCTCCTCCTCGCATGGCAAAGTGACCTCGCATGGCAAAGTGACCTTGTGACCTTGAACCCGATACCTTCTTCTTCTTTTCGTGCATGGACTTTGTTTTTTGCGGCTAGCATGGGGGATGGGGAGGGGAGGGGAATACGAGTCTGGCATCCACGGGACGGGAACCGCATTGTGGGATTCACATCCGCAGGGGACGAAGGAGGGGGTTTGTCGACCTAGCTTGGCTGGGTGTTGAGTAACAGCAACCTTGCCCTTCCCCCCCCCTTCCTCCTCTGGTTGGAGAAGAAGGAGAGGCGGGACATTTCTGTTGAGTTGCTGTCGTGTGTGTACCGCTGGCGGGGTTTCTGGCCCTTCCTTCTCTACTTGGAGGTTGTCCCGTGAACCTCCCTTTTTGAGCCTCCTCGGTATTTGTGGGGATAGAGGGGGGAGGGGATATCCACCGGTTCTTTGGAATGGTATAGACGTCCCGAGGTGTCTGTGTAAGATAAACGCACGACCGGTTCCTTGTGAGAAGTGTGCTGCTCTGGCTGGTTGCCTGCGGAATGGCCTTCGTGTGTGTTCTGTCGTCTCTGTCGTCTATATGTCCCATCGCCTGTGTGTGTGTGTGTGTGTGTTCCTCGGCTCGAAGAGGTCAATCGCCCTCAAAACCACCCCGCTCACGTGTTCCAACGTCCTTCCAACATCGCGCCTTGCTGGATGTTTTCTTCACGAGCTAGCAGTAGGTCCCGTCTGTCCAGGAAGGGGGGTGTCCAGGATAGGACATGCAGTGTAAGCATATCAGGACAGGCGTATAGAAAAAGACGTTCCTCACAGCCGGGAACGACTAGTCATGAGTATGAGTACCTTCAGATGGAGAAATGCAGTTGTTGCTTCCTCGCGGCTCAAGTCGACAACGATTCATGTCGCGACCCAACCGAGGCATCGGCCGAGTGACGGAGAGGCACAGAAGGACGGTGCGGAGGGGAACTCGAGCCTCGGAAATTCAGCCTTCCATAACGGCGGCCTGGCTTCTTTGATATCAATGTAGTAGTAGTAGTAAGTCTCGTTCCCTCCCCAACCTATTCTGACGCCCTTGTTGCTGGTAAAAAAGAATAACCTGGTCGAGTGGAAAAACAAAAAAAGTCTCAAGTTCCCGTCTTTCTCCGGCCTCTGTTGTCCACTTCCGCCACCACCGAATGCCTAGTTCTCAACTCAAGAAACGGAGAAATCTCTTTCCCAATTCCCATTCCGTCGATCGTGGCCATGCTCCTCCTTTGCGGCCCGCCTTGGTTCAAGCGTCCGCGGTCGTGGTCGTCGGTGAGGCCCGTCGCTTTCATACAAGAGAGAACCCAAAAGGACAGCAAGCCAACATGCTGACTGCCGCGAAACTGTTCTGCTCGTTTCCTCCACCATGGTACTAATAATAAAACTACAACGAAGGTTAACGAGAAGTGATGAATGCGGACGGCGTGATGCCCGTCCCTGCCCCTTTGATAAAAAAAGACAGCGTAAAACAAAACTCCCAACTGCCACTCTCTGTGTGCATGCCCATCTCGAGAGTCGAAGCGCCCAGCTCCGTGCGGAGGGATGGGGTTGCTCTCGTTGTGTGCTCGAACACACAGAGCACACGCTGACGTTTATAATGGACCTCGAAAACAGTGCCTCTTTGTCTGGAAATGCCTTCTGCCGCTTGAAGGAGTCGTGTCGCGTGTAGATTGGTGATAGATTTCCGGATAAAACGACGAAACAACGGCGTCCATGTGTTGACCCTTCCTCCAATGCTCTTTTATCTTTCTTGGGTATTTCTTCGGGGGAAGAAAACGAAGTCACTCGTTTTGTTTACTCGGGTCGCCACTTGCGTTTTTTCTGGGCCTGTCCCTGCACATCCCAGTTAGGAACTATGTGACCTCAGCAACAGCTACGCGCGCACAAACAAGAAGCCAAGTTAGCTTGTTAGGCTGCGCGAGTCGGAAAGGCCATTACGTGCCCTGGATATGGGATCCTCCTGATCCGCCGTGACCAAAGCTGGGCTGCCCAGACTAGGTCCCATGAGTGGTTCTTTTGACGTAAAGGCCCGAGTCTCCAGCGGTGGCCGCAGGTGAGGCTGGGGCTGGTCGGTGCCGCCGGCCTTGACCCGGGACTGCTGAGCGAGGTCCTTCTCCCGGTTCTTCTCCAGAAGCTGGCCTCCGAGGGTGGCACACTTGAGAATAGTCTGGATGAGGTGGTTCTGCTGCAGGGGCTTGGACAGGTACTCGTCCATCTGGGCCTGGATGCACTTCTCACGGTCACCCATCATGGCGTGGGCTGTCAGGGCAATGATGGGCGTACGATGCGTGCCTAGGCTTCGCTCGTACTCACGGATCTTGCCGGTTGCCTCAAAGCCGCCCTGCCGGGTGGGATTAGCTCGCACTCAAGATGAACATGTAATAGAAATTCCGGGACTTACCATGATGGGCATCTGAACATCCATGAGGATGACGTCAAACTTCTTGCGCTTGATCGCCTCGACGGCCTCGAGACCGTTGCCCACAACGGTGACCACGTGGTGGTACTTCTCGAGGATCTTGACGGCAAGCCTCTGGTTGACTCGGTTGTCTTCTGCGAGCAAAATGTCAAAGGATTTCGTGTTGTCGGCAAGCGACGGCGTGGCTCTGTTCTCGAGAGCAGGAATCATGCCGTTGCCCAGGTCGAC
This sequence comes from Colletotrichum magnum, assembly GCA_022457145.1. Taxonomy (NCBI): domain Eukaryota; kingdom Fungi; phylum Ascomycota; class Sordariomycetes; order Glomerellales; family Glomerellaceae; genus Colletotrichum; species Colletotrichum magnum. Next base: position 16,053 of record JAJHHK010000295.1, read on the forward strand.
GGCGGTGCACGGCGTTGTCATGTACGAGGTGATACCGAGGTCCAGGCAGGACTTGAGGTTCACGTGAACCACCGGGGCGAGCAAGACGATGGGGAGGTACTTGAAATCATCCACCGCTCTAAGCCGCCTGGCAGTGTCGATCGAGTCGACGATGATGACATCGTACGGCACGGCCTGGGCATCCCGAACTTCGGCGAGCAGCGGGTCCTTCTCCGACTGAACCACGACCGGCTTCAGGCTGATCTTATGCAGCATCTCCCGAATCTGGGGCCCGTACGAGGTCTGGGCCTTGTCGACGAAGAGGACCTCGTGGCCCTTGTACGGCTTGATCTGCTTCTCGATGGACTCGACACCGAGATCCGAAAGACGAACGCGACACGTAAAGTGAAACTCACTGCCGGAACCGTGTTGGCTCTTAACCCACAGGTCACCGCCCATGAGCTTAACAAGGCGCTTCGAAATGGATAAGCCAAGTCCGGTACCACCAAACTTCCTGGTCATGGACCCGTCTGCCTGCTGGAACGTGTCAAAGATGAGATCGAGCTTGTCGGCGGCAATACCAATTCCCGTGTCAGTAACGATGAACTCAATGGCGTACTGGTCGGGGTTGCACCGCCAGACCACCGGATCGGCCTTCTTAATGGTCAAGCTGACCTCGCCCTGCTCAGTGAACTTGATGGCGTTGCCGACCAGGTTGAGAATAATCTGCCTAAGACGGAAGGAATCTCCGATGACGTGATCCGGCACGGAGCTGTCAACTCGGTACGTGAGGTCGAGGAACTTTTCGTTTGCCTTTACGGCAAGCGTCTTGAGAGCGTTAAAGACTGTTCCTCGGAGGGTATAAGGAATCTCCTCAATGACCATCCTCCGTGCCTCGATCTTGGACAGATCGAGGATGTCGTCAATGATGGTCAACAGACTGTTAGCGAGACTGTTGACAATATTCAACATCTCTCGCTGGTACTGCGTAAGATCCGTGTCGAGCGTGAGCTGCGTCATGCCTATGATACCGTTCATGGGGGTACGAATCTCGTGAGACATGTTTGCGAGGAATTCGGATTTCGTCTTGTTGGCAAGTTCTGCAGCCTCGCGGGCCTGTGTGTTTCTCTGAATACTGTCCCTGAGATTGGAAACCATCTGGTTGATCTTTCGTTTGAGCTCGTCCATTTCGCCGGATGCTTCGACCTCGACGAGTTTTGTAAAGTCCCCGTCCGTGGCTAAGTTGGTTATGTCGGAGAATGCGCGCACTTGCGTTGTCTGCACGGTTCGTTAGCCATCAAGCCTTGTTTGCGATCCTCGTCCGCAGCGCGGCGGATTGTTGGTACTCACCAAATTGCTGGCCATGGTGTTGACGTCTGTCGTGATCTCACGCCAGCGGCCCTTCAGTCCGGCCGGGTCGGCTTGCGCGCCCATCTTGCCGTCGACGCCGACGTCTCTGGCCACTCTCTGGACCTCGTTGCAGAAGTTGGACAATCTGTCGACCATATTATTTATGGTCTCCTTGAGGACCCGTATTTCTCCTTGGGCCTCGACCTCGATCTTCTGGCTCATGTCGCCGTTGGCAATGGCCTGCGTGACGGTTGAAATGCTTCGGACTTGCAGCGTGAGGTTGGAGGCCATGGTGTTGACGTTTTCGGTGAGATCTTTCCATTTGCCCTCCACGTTGTCCACCTGGGCCTGTCCGCCGAGTGTTCCATCGGTGCCGACTTCCCTCGCGACCTTGCTAACCTCGAAAGCGAAAGTACCGAGACGGTCAACCATGGTGTTGATGGTGTTCTTGAGATCGAGAATCTCGCCACGCACAGGCACCCTGATCTTCTCGGTGAGATCACCGTTGGCGACGGCAGTGGTGACCTTGGCGATAGCGCGCACCTGCGTCGTCAGGTTCATGGCCATGCCGTTGACGTTCTCGGTAAGGTCTCTCCAAGTTCCCTCGACGTCGTGGACCGTGGCTTGGCCGCCGAGCCTGCCTTCGGTGCCGACCTCTCTGGCGATCTTGGTGACTTCCCGGGCGAATTGTTGCAGTTGGTTCACCATGGAGTTGATAGTAGACTTGAGATCGAAAATTTCGCCCCGGCAATCCGCTTGTACCTTTTGCGTGAGGTCACCCTTGGCGACGGCAGTCGTAACCTTGATGATGTCCCGTACTTGTGTCGTCAGATTATTCGCCATAGCGTTGACGTTGACCGTTAACTCGTTCCACATGCCCTTGACGCCTTCAACGTCGGCTTGACCGCCCAGGATACCTTCAGTTCCGACGTCGCGGGCGACGCGGGTAACCTCAGATGCGAAAGTTCGGAGTTGGTCCACCATGGTGTTAATCGTCTGTTGAAGCTGTAGAATTTCTCCCCGAGCAGGACGCTCGATCTTTTTGGTGAGGTCGCCGTGGGCGACAGCCGTGGTAACCGATGCAATTTCGCGCACTAAACGGGATACGTCAGTCATCGTGAGAGATTCAGCAACGCTCTGCAGAAGCTTACCTTGATCCGTGAGATTTTGAGCCATGACGTTGACTGCATCGTGACAATTAGCTACGGGGCCCAAAAACTGACCATGCGCAATGCACACATACCGTTGTCCGTGAGTTCTTTCCAGGTACCGTCGACACCTTCGATACGAGCCTGGCCGCCGAGGAGACCCTCGGTTCCGACTTCTCGGGCGACGCGGGAGACCTCGCTCGAGAATACCTGCAGCTGATCCATCATAGTGTTGATTGTCCGTTTGAATGTCGTGATTTCGGGGTCCATTTCGACGGTGTTCATGCGGACCTTCTTTGACAGGTCTCCGCGCGCGACAGCCGTGACGATCTCACCGATTTCCCGCAGGGCTTTCTGGAAGGCCTCGTTCGCCTTCTGGTGCTTCCATAGTTCCCGTTCCAAGGTGGCGACCCTCTCCTGCTCGATCTTGAAGAAGGCCTGCTCCTGGAGCTCCTTTTGCTCGAGAAGCTGGGCGCTAACACTGCTGATCTCTTGTCTCGCGCTAGAAATACCTTTTTCCTGGTCAAGCACCTTCTCTTGCAAGCTTTCCAAGGCTTCGTCAGTCAGCGGGCTGCCTGCGAGGCTTGGGTCGTCTGTGGCGGTACCTTCGCGTTGGAACTTTGGCCTAGGGATAGGGCGGCTATTTGATGATGACGGGGATGTGGCCTCCGAGTCGTCGCCGAAGAGGGAGTCGTGGACCTCGTTGGGAGTCTCCGGGAAGGCGACAGAAGCGTGGGCTCTGCTCTCGAGCTTCTCGATTCTCTGGGCGAGCTTGGCCAGTTCGGCCTCGAGGTTCCGCTTCGCCGGGGTATCGCGACCGGGGAGCTCGAACCGCGCATCGGCCTTGAAGGGAAGGGACATCGGGGTCGTACCATCGGCGGCAAGGGCTTGCACTATGGCTGCCGCAGCAGCCAAGGCGGGATCGTCGACCATCATGTCTCTTCGCTGGTGACTATGACCAGCTTAACAAGCAGAGCAAGATGAAGCCGTTCGTGACGCTGTCTGGGGTTGAAAATTGGCGACCGGAGAGAAGGAGGCCGGAAGCTGAAGGACGGGGGTTCGGCTGGAAAGGAACGAGGCGGGTATAGATCAGGTAGAGTCGTGGTCAGCCGGCAGCATATTAGCTCTGTTGAGGGCCTGGAACCGAAGTGAATACAACGACGAGAAGCGAGGATAAAAAGACGGGGTCTTTCCAACCGCCCGAATCTCGTCGATTCGAGACGTCGAAGACGATGACGGTATTTCCTGCTGTAAAGCACAAAACTATGTAGGTATTCGGCACTGATAGGAGGAGGGGAGTTGGAGGAGGAAGGGGCGGAGGAGGAGAAGGAGGGAAAGAGTTGGTGCAGGTGGGTTTCTCGGTACAAGACGAGAAAGAGAGTAAAAAGCAAACGAGGCAGCGAGCAAATAGCGAGAAGACACGCCCCGAAGCCGAGAGTGGTCAGGCGGATAGGACGAGCAGCTGCTGGAGGTCGCAAGGAGCCAAAAGCGAGAGAAGGACCACAGCACTGGAGAAGAGAGGAGATAAGGCGGAACAAGACGCAACAGGGGGTTTAAACGGATACCACAGCGGATGGAGGAGGGCGGATGTAGGGATTGGCGTGGGATGGGATTGGCGGGCGATGGGGGGGTCGCTGCTTGTGGGAGGTGGAGAGGATTGGTTCGCCTCGTCGAACCTCACAGACGGTGCAGGTGCTGCAGGAGACGGGACAAGACAGCGCTGCATTTCTCTCGCACCGGGTTGGCTGCTGTTGCTGTTGGATGGACATGCACGGGGAGCTAAGTGGTACAAGCTCGTTAGGCTTTTGTGCTATGTAATCGGTACTCACAACTGGCAGCTTGAGCCCGCGTCAAGTCATGTAAAAAGTACCTGGCATGTCTTTTCAAGCCTTCAACACCAGGTACCGCGAGTCTACTTGCACAGGAGAGAGCACAAAGTACCCCCCACTGCCTGCCTCGAGTGTCCGACCTGACGGGTACTTGACAAACCGCAATTGGCTGGTATCCCGGGACTGGAGCAAAAGAGCCACGCTAGTACCTTTCGGTCCAGCCTTGCGTGTACCTCTCAAGGCCAGACATGCAGCGGCTGGTACTTCCTGAGTCGATTGGGCCCGCTTTACTTCGGCGAATAAGATCTTGTCAAGCGGGGTCAGACGCAGTCATTGGGTGGAAGAAGGACTAGAGGAGCCTCTCAAGAACGCTGCAAAGCAACTCACTCGCTCCTCGCTCGCTTTGCCGTGGAATACGAATGGTGATCGATCGATATTTTTTCCCAACACAGCACAAGCGTCGACGCCCGGGAAAGGGGAGGGAGGGGCTGTTAGTGATCTCGTATGCCCTTCTCCCGGGCGACTAACCCTCTTGCAGGACGGCTCTGGTTGCCATCGTTCTGTCCTGCCCCTAACCCCAAGCCTCATGCTCTGAAATGGCTGCTCCTGCGACGACGAGTTGATGTCGGGGTCGAAGGTCACAAGGTCCTGGCCAACCAAGCATCTCGGGAGGGTACATATCGATCTCACTGGCCCCTGAGGTTGCACCGCCGTCCATCCAGCAGGCTACCTAGAGCCTAGAGGCTAGATGATCCCACCGTAGACAGACCTACGGTCTACGGATACCTGCATCTTTGAATCCGTCCTCCCGAGCCCTCTCCCCTCTCACCTCTCCCTTCTCCTATCTCCACGATAAATGCCTACCCAAGACCTCGTCAGAATGTACGGAGCAGCTAGCGCAGGCCGTTGAACCAGTCTACGCCTCGTCTGGTGAGTCTGCCCGCCCCGGCAAAACGCATTGGGACATGTCCGCCGTTGCCACTGTCTGGACGGGCTCGCCGCTTGCCTGCCCGCAATGTCGTTTGTCCTCAGGCCTGCCCTTTCCGCCCCCCCACCCCGTCGACGTTGGCAAATGCAAAATGCCCTTGTAGGTATTCGTCCCTGAGGGTAGGTAAGGCATTTCCGCGCGGTGGCCGAGGGGAAAAAACACACAGGGACTGGCACTAACAGTACCTCAGACGACCTGACAGGGGTGACAACGCATGTACTGCCATCCCGGTCTGTCAGCGCATGCGCTGATGTGTCTACCGTAGTGTGGCTGCTTGGGCACTTGCAGGAGAGTCTCCGAGACGGCCCCAAGTCGCGTAGGGAAGTTAGCGTACTATGTAAGGGTTAGAACCGTTTTCTCTCGCATCGGTGTGGAGAAAACCAACGCATTTCCTTCACTGTGGAGTTACTTTGGCAAGAACCTCTGCTTCTCAAGAACAAGGGTGTCGTGTAGTGTATTGTAGTGTCGCGCATACGTATACCTATGTAGCCCTTCGCCGGCGATATTTGGAGAGGACAGAGACGGAGCTCCATGCCAGCGGCCATGTCCATGTTACACCCGACGATGACGAGCCCGGAGAACGAAACAGCGTCTCTGGCGGTTTCGATTGGTAACGACTGCGGGAGGCGAGGTAACATTACCAGGCTGGTGACGGCGGGAGGCTCCTGGCGGCCCCCGTCCACCATCATCCACCGGCAACCAGGACCATCCATACCTGAAGGTTGAGAAGCACCACTCCCATGCGACCATGCGATCCTCCAGCAGCGTTGCGTTGCATTCCCATCCCCACCGTCTGCACCGCCGTACCGCTGCGGCTGCATCGGTGGTGGTGGTGCGGTACGTCTCCACCGAGCTCCAGTTCCAGTGTTCGGTTCTCCAGTAGGTATGCCGCAGGTCCTGGAGCAGCGAGGTCCAGGTCGAGTCCCGTCGAGTCCAGTCCAGTCCCTCGTTCGACAGAACCTAGAGTACCAGAGCCGCGACTCCCCGACTCCCCGAGTCCAGACGTCCAGAGAGAGGTCCAGCAGATGGCAGGCCATACGCTGGGCTGTCACATGGCGCACCAGGGACCTACCGTGCTGAGTTGGGACTCCAGGCCATGCCTTGCCTGCTGAACTGTTTGCGAGCGGTGGGAACCGGTTCCAGATTATCGCACATGACGAAGCTGATCGAGATCTTTTTCGATCGTGATAAACGTCACCTCCAAGGCAGTGAGGCACTGACCGGGAAGAGAGGATTAGGGACGGCTGGCTGCCTGCGGCATCTGCTGCTCCTCCGCAGATAGAGTACGGCGCACATAATACATAGCACTAGGTATGTTGTCAATGGCCAGCCGGGAGCATGCCGAACGAGCTTGAGGGGAGCCCGTATCCGTAAAGCGCCTGAGTGAATGTGAGAAGGGGGGGCAGTTTTGTTGACAGTGCGTGAGCAGTTGAAGAATGTAGCGAGGTTCAAAATTCAGAAGTAGCTGCACAGTGTGGTCTCGCTAGAGATACCACGCTTTCGCACCGTCACCACCCTCCTCTTGCTGAAGGCACGCGGTGTGCACCTGAAAAGCGAAAGTGAAAAGTCGGAAGGTGGGTGTGTGCAGGCGGTGGACTGCGAAGGGCAGGCGCCAGGGTCCGGGTCCTAGTCCCGTCGTCCCATCCCACTGAGTGTGAGATTCCCACCACCTCCATCTCACACTGCAGTGTGTTGCTGTGGTGTGGCTCCCAATCCTTCTCCCCCCCTCTCCACCAAGACAGAAAAAAGAAAAAGAGCCACTCAATTTAATGGTTTTTTTTCTTGTCTATTCTTTTTGGGTTCCTCCCTTGACACCACGGAGGCCGCTACCGCTGCCCCCGGCAAGTTGTCGTCCGCCCGCACTTCTCTAAGACAACCACCATGGCACCACCCTGGGTACTTCACACAGACCCAGACTGCTACTCTGAGTGCCTGAATATAGGATGCCCGAGGAGGCACCAGAGTACGAATTGGAGGTGCGGATAAAAGAAGGTTTACGGATACTCAGGCTGTTCACTTCTCTTCTGTCTCGCAAACTAACCAGTCGCTCGTCGTGTAGTAGCGTAACGCAACGCAACGCAACACAACGAAACGAACGACAGACTGGCAAGACACCACCAGAATTCAACGAGCGCTCCGATCGTCAGGTCCATTTCGCTCAAAGTTTACACTTGTCAGAAGGACCAAACTGAAATGCTGTACCAAGATCGTCGCGTATGGCCTCCGTCGTCCGTTTCGAGACATCGCGTCGCTTATCCTTCCAAATTTAAACCGTTCAGCTGGCACTCCAACTCCATCACGCCTGCGCCATTCCGCGTTCGCACATGAGACGCCGTGTATAGATGCCCACCGTTCCCCCGCGCCGCTGTCTACTTTCCCCGGAAACAAGGACGCCTTGACACGACACCGCCGCCGCCCACGGGGCGTAAGCTTGCTCGGTAGCCGACCTTTGCCAGAAACTGAGACAACCTAATACATGGTAAACCCCCAAAGGGCTTTCCCCTCAACTCCCTACCGTGCCAACGTACCTCGCCTCTAACCAAACATCTCAACCGTGATACTGGACACCTGCCGCCTGCCGAGACGTCCAAGCCGCCGACGTCACTGTGGCCCCTGGTATCGCTAATCTGATTCGACCCTGAGCCACACCGCCCTGCCTTGGGTGCGGTCCGTTGACTCGACCGTCGCCGACAGCCCGAGGCTGACCCGTTCCAACGCGTCTTCCTGGGAAGTACCTGTTTAACGACCACGGGGGAACGAGGACGATGCCAGCATCTCCATCGGAATCTCCCTCGCATTTCATCGAAATCCCCTGGACTCGACACCCTCTGTCGATTCGCATGCTTGGTCCAGTTCAGTCTGGAACTTCGCCGACCGTCTTATCGACCGCTTCCCACACCCGCTGTCCGATCGTCCGTCAGCCTACAACGACCACACCGAGAACTGGCTGGAAAGAGGCTAAATTACGTGCCTGGGCCACCCTGCTGAACCCCTATTTCGATGTCCCCCTCGCCACAGTGCACGCGCGCCAGATTGACTTTCTTAGCATCACACGCAGCGGGAACCCTACATCAGCGTCTCCGCTAGCAGCTAGTGCGGGCCAGCTTACGGTGATGGCCGCTTGTTAGCCGTCGACGTGCGCCCGACGCCGCCGACGTCCTCCCTAGAGTCTAGCATTAACACTCAGAATATTGCTCACCGTCCAACCCGCCGTCACCTCCCAGCATCGTCAAACAGTCGGCTAGCGTGCCCATGGCTTCTTGCTGACGGTGAATATCGACCAACACCAACGGGGTTTGTGCGCTGGATAATCATGAGCCCGCCACTCCACGTAACATGGTAGACATCGAAAAGGGACACGCCAAAGTCTACGTATACGGGCCCAAGGTGGCTCAGATAAGGCCCTCGCTTCTTTGAGACGTCTTTGGGCCACATGGCAGGCCGTGAGAAGGACAGTCGGGCTTTGTCTCCGGCGGGCACGTCTGCTGGACTCGGGATGCGGTTACATGTTGCCGTTCTCTTGGGCTGTCCGACGTATCAAAATCTCCAGCTGCCACGGAGGACCCTGCAGCTGTCGTTGACTCGTGTTGGCGCTTCGACCAATACGGACTCTACTCGTGAGTCGCGAAATCAAGGGTGCGATCGCCTCCGCACCAGCCATGCGCCGAGCGACAGGCCCCTTTGGGCAGCCTCAGCATTGCTCTCGACAGAAACTCACCTGCGAAGCCGTCTCCAGCCACAAATCTCTGACAGACGATCAGGAAAAAGGGCGGACGGGCCCCCCTATGAGTCGATACCACTCAAGTACTACACTACACCGCAGAGGCTTGGGAAGCGGCTACTCCGTGAGCCACGAAACGGGGCCGCCAGTTTTCGCAACACGGCGGCGCTAAGACTGTACAGACTTTTTCTGGATCACGGATGCGTTCGTCTCCCCCCCGCTCGTCTCGTCCAGTGAATGGATGAAGTGGTGGCACCCTGGACTGAGATCGGGGGCTCGGCACACTTGCCACTGCAACCCGCGTCCACAGGCCATGGATTACATGCCGGTCACCGCTTCAGCGCCCTTTTTGCGTTGGCGACAGGTCACTTGCCAGGCCTCCCAGCAAGTCGGTCTTTACCGGTCAGAGGGAATACACTACAGGGTCTGCCTCAACCATTTCATTGGTCCTGCTCAACCATCGTTCTCCTCTAGTATAGGCCATGGGGTTCCGTTTCTCCAATCCAACCGCCGAGTGCCGTTACTTCGGAAGCCGTCTGGAACTTCGAAGGTACGGTAGTACCTACCATATACGCATATACCGTACCACTTTTCCCTTGGTTGTGGGGGCTTGTTCGGCGAGACAACGGCAGCGGGGGGGACTGTTATGCGGCTCGAGCGCCTCAACCAAATGCCCCAGAGCTGCGCTGTCGGCCGGAGCTCGGCGGAGGGGTCGCTCGGCTACCGCTAACAATAGCTGGCCGTTGTCCAACAGTCAGGCTACCTACTAGCTGACTGGCTCGCTGTGTTCGATTCAAGAAAGGAAAAAAAGAAAGAGTGTGTCGACTCCTCGGCGGTTTGCGGATTCTCCAGCACGTGGATACCTATGCTGGAGTTTCAGGACTTTGTAAGGGTGATGTAACGTTGGGATGCATTGATTGCGTTCTGCCTGATTTGGCAGTGATGAGAAGCTCTTTTACAAAGCAGTCAAGTGAGAGCCTGAGGTCCAAGCTAGCTGGGCAGAAAAGGCTCAGAATCGACGTTCGAGTCAAGCTCTTGTCGATCGGGAGACTGCCGCTGGCTTCACTCGCCAATAGCACGAGGGTTACGTCGAGAGAAAAAAGGGTCCACGCCCAACCGAAGGTTACTCGGTCCCGTCTTTTATTACGGATGGTCGTCCGTTTCTATAGCTCCCCATCCTGAGACGACCTCATTTTCTTCCGAACCGCGACCCTCGAGAGCCAATGCTTGGGCGAAGAAAAAGCTTCAAGAAGTGTTATACTTTTTCTCCTGACCACCTGGAAGCCCAAGCTCGAAGGGTCATCCCGGATGCCGAACTCAATCCCGCTCCACACGTAAACCATCCGCATGCCATCACGATCGCCTGCCCCGTATAAACGTCATTGAACCGCGACCTACGCAGTATGCCACGGGATCTGCTATTCAGCTTCGCTCGGAGAAAATATATCTCTAACGTGGCAGAGTCCTTATATCCCTTGCGTCCAGCTTAGAAAGAGACCCTGGCAGGGAGGACCCTACTTCCCCAGAATTCACAGGGCTTACACCACCCGGCTTCGCGGCCGGTCGTTTGGCGCAGACGCAAGAGAGCTTCTGCTTCGTCTGCCCACGCCCCGGCCGCCCCGCGCAGGATGCACGAGAGAGGGACGATCGCAATATCATCGCGGACGGGGAGGAACCTTCGGTCTGAAGTTCAGAGCGTTGGCGTCGCAGGCCACTTTTGAGTTGGTGACGTGTTGCTGCCCGCCCTTTCACATGCGCACGGCGAATGGTTCGGCTGGGGTTGCAACGGTCGTGCTTCACGATGGCCTCAATCGAACGGACGGAACCCTGGAAACTCTTTTGGCTGCTGCTCTCCCACCGGCCTGGCCTTGCCTCATGTCTGAGCTGGACCCTCAGGGCAGGGGGGACGTCATTGAGTTGGGTTTTGCTCCGGTACGTCGTTCGGGAGGGGGTGTTCGACCTGCCGTTTAAACACCGACGGCACACGAGCCAACGACCGTTATCGACCTCATACAACTACACGGTTCTCAGTTGGAGCTATAACGCTGACATCCCGTTCACCCAGGACTCTATCGGCCGCACATGAACGACACGCTAATGACCGTCCACATCACTCATCTCGTCGTTTACGCACCCGTGACCGTCTCAGCAACGGTAATGCACGCTTTTGACGCAGAAAAGGCTTGATTTTAATCGTGATATCATTGACGCTTACGGGAACACAACTTGTTGCTTCCCTGCAGGGGTTGGAAAACCGTAGGACGGTACTCCGCGAGATTGGCCACGTGAGAGACTCTGCACGGCACCGGGTACAGGCTTCGTGCTCGCCACAACAACAGCATTGGGGCGGACGACAAGTCATCGCGAGTGCCGTCGCACCTGGGGACCCGCAGACGTGGCCCTTCGCCGGTACGAGTAGAGGCGGTCTCGAAGGGGGCGGTCAGTCAGCCTGACATCGTGCCACGGGTGAAAGGGCCTGGATCCTGTGATCTCTCTATGTGACAGTGGTCGTTGTGGCGTTGTGGCAACTCGAATCCTCCTCGTAGGCATTTGAATATGGGAGAGAACCAACCTCGGAGGCTGTTTTGAGATGCCACTCGTCTCCAGGGGCAGTTCGCGATGATCTAGCGCCGCACATCAAACTTGCAGATCCCCAGGGTCCGGCGGCTCTCGTTTACTGTGACTAACCCCTGGTTCCTCCCAGGCGTCACATGGCTTGCAGGTCTGGCCGACATTTCGGATATCTGATATATCACGGCATCGTGGGTAAAGTAAGTACCACCATACCTAGCTCGCAGCAGCGATGCCGGACTTAGACACTGAGAAGAGAACGTCTCGTGACGTTTACACGCGATGGCCAATTGCTCCCAGACGCGCGGCGGCATGTCACTTGCCCCTTATCGAGGCCAGGAAAGAGACGTGTTGTCGAGTTGCGCCTGGGCGTGCTTCCCTCGTCTGTCAGTCCTGATGATATGTCGATGTTCACGATGACGAGGGAGTGTGAATGGTGATGTGTCGTAGACGTGGGCGATGGCCCAGGCCCCCCCCGGTTCTGTCCACGACCTCGCAAGTAGTCTTGGAGTCCGCTGATGCCGTGCCCAGGACGGCTCGTTGTTTTGGCACAGCCGCATCGGAAATGTGACGACTTACGGAGGTTCACCCTCTTCATTGCACGACAAACCGAACGCCCCCCGGACATGCTCAATATACAGTCACCTCGTAAAGCCTCCGTCTGGGAAATGACCCCCATATTTGTTATCCAACTCAAGCAACAAGAACATCACAGAAAGAAGAGCTGGGAGAGTTGGTCCGTAGTACCAGGTGAACACCATAGGCGTATACTTGCTGATTGGTATCTTGAGGCTTGATGTTGGGTCTGTGATACGATGGATCAACCACATATATATACTAGTAATGTTGAATCACCAAAGTGAATCTCTTATTAACCATGTTTCTTCATGAGAATAGAACATGGAACAAACAGCAAAGATATCATGACTGGTATCAACCATGAAAGATATTATACCTTACAAATGTGTATGTATATATATACCCTTGGAATATGATCATCTCTCCAGGAGGAAAGGCGGGCCTTGCCGTGATGTTTCAGAGCCGCCCACGGTAGGCTCGTTGATCACCACGATAATCTCGGCTCAACCTGTACACAAGAGAAATGAGAGGGAGAATGAGAGGGGAGGCCTCTTCCTCGTTCTCTCTTGCAACTGCTTTCGTGAATACCAAGGAGAGCAAACCAGGGAAACGCTTCTCAGTAAGCCAGGCCAGTCTTTGTTAAACTGTAGTTTACTTCAGTGCAAAGAGAGTGCACAAGAGAGAGGCTGTGACAAAAAGACCATAGTTCACCTCGCATCACAGAAAGCATGCACAATGGCTTGCCCGCCGTTCACAATCAGACCATTAGCTAGCTATATATCCCGATACTGTCTCGGCTGCTATCAACTGCTGCAATCTTTTGAAACGAAGAAAGAAGAAAAGAAGAAGAAACGGGAGGCGTACCTCCCCAACCCAATCAACAAAAAAAGCCCCCTCCCGAGAAAAGAAAAATACCAAACAATAACCCAATTCGAAAGAGCGCCGCCCGGTTATTAGAAACGTAGCGAGGGTATCTACATTTTTGTTTCGTGATGCCTCTGCCCGCTGCCAAAATGTTTCTCTCAGCGGGTGGGCGAAGAGGAGGAGGGAAATAAATGGTACGACCGTATGTCTGCGTTGCGTCTCCGTGTTCGTGGATATATCATGCTCCCGTCCCATCCTGCTTTAAGCACTCTCGAAAATGATGATGGTCTCTCCTGAATGGTATCGAAACGTGTTCCGCCCCCTCTCGCTCCATCTCCAGCAGCAATCATCCAGTGAATAAGCAACACGCCGAAAAGCAAAAATGTGGAACTGTCGAAGAGACCAAGCCATAGAGACAACGCCTCTAGCCTTTGTTTTGGAACGGAAAGTTGTCTCAAACTCAAACCTCTCACCTCCGGGGCAAGTTGTTGCGGCCGTAAGCACCGCCCCCGGTGTTCCATCCCTGGTTGACGCTGTTCTTGACGATCAGCGCAGCAGCCGCCGCCGCCGCTTGCCGCTCCTTCTGCCGGTGCCTTTCCCGGAGATAGTTGGCCGCTTCGGGTCTCATGCGGAGGATGCGAAGGATCATATCATCGCTGGGATCCGCCTGGGCCTCCTTGCGCTTCTCCTCCTTGGCCCGGCGCATCGTACCGAGGTTCCGGCTCATCATGATGGACTTGCCGCGACGAATGGTACCCATGCTCGCGAATGCGCCTGGCCCGCCGCTGAAAGTCGGGCCAAACGTCGCCGGTGCCGACAGGCGGTTCTCATGCTTTTCCTCGAGCAGCATTTGCTGCGCCCGCTGGGCATTGGCCGCCGCCATGCGTTCTGACTCCCGAATCAGGTTCTGGGTGTCTTCGAAGTAGAAGAAGTTCAGCGCCGCCAGCTCATGCCACTTGGGAGACTTCAGAACGTCTTGCGGCACGCCGCACTCCTTGCCGGTTTCGTCCTTGGCGTTGAAGAATTCGAACAGTAGCTGCAGCCACTTGTAAACGATGTCTAGTTCTTTTTGGGTCAGTGGCCTCTGCGACGACGGCTTGTCCGACAGGGGAGGAACCAAGAGGTGCTCGATTGCCATCAGCACTTCCTTCCACAGACGTGTCATGACTGCTTGCATGGTGGCATGCGTGAGGGTCTGGTTCATGATGGTGAAGTTCTGATCAAAGTAGTGGAACAGCGGTTGCAAAGCCAGTGTGATGTCAGCCTCGGTTGTGACAACGGGCATAGTAGATGCTCGCTTCTTCCAAAGGGCAGTCACGGAAGATCCGATGCCGGTGTTCTTCAGCAGGCTTCTCAAGGTCTCAATAGAGATTCTGGTGCTGATTTCCGCTCGGAGCTTGGATGTCTTAGCTATTGAAACGAGTTGGCTTATTGCGGTGCTTACCTTATCCGTGATCTTGCGAACCATGTCTCTCTCGGTCCTCTTCAGGTGTCTGAATGCCTTTCCAAAGTAAAACTGGATGTCATCTCGCTCGCCCTCCATGCTCACGCGCAGGAGCAGCCTGCCTTGAGTATCCAGATCAAGCCAGTATTCGCGGGGCAGGTAGTCGCTGAAGTGGATGGGGTCGAGTTTCAGTGAAGTCCGGCCGACAAAGTCATGATCTCCAAAAGTGTCATAATCCCATATCGTGGCAATGACGTTGAGGGGGCCCGAAACCGTAATGTCAACTGACTCGTCCCATCGGGGGTTCAGGTTCCTGTACACAATGCGTGTCTTATAAAGACGCTTTTGGTACTCGTCACCGAGAACGACGTAGGGATCACTGAAGCCGCTTGGATCGCAGGCCTTCAACTCCTCGGCCTCGACAACCTTGATCGTGAAGACGTACTTATTAGGTCGTCTTGACTGCTGCTTGTTACCTTCAGCGCGTCGGAGAACCTCGGCACATCCGTCGACGTTCATAAGCTTCTCAAGCTTATCCAGTTCTTGCATGGCATATTCGATGTTGTTGAGTTTAACAAAAGACTGGGAGCGTGTCAGTAAGTTCAAGGGACCGCAAAGGAGGGCTATCTCAAACCTCCGAAAGGAACTGGAAAGGTTCCGGGGCATCTTTGGTGTTCCACGCGTCGCGGGCATACTGCATGAACTTTTCTTGGGTGGTCTTATTCGCTGAGGCCGCCTCCTCCGCGGTAGGTCTGTCCATTTCCTTGGCGAACCGCTTCTCGACCTCCTCACAGTACATACCAATACCAGCCGCAAATGAGCGAGCAAGAGCGGTGTTGAACTTGGCATAGTGGACATCGCTGTCCCACTGAAGCTGGTCAAGCATGTCTGTGTTCGAACGGAAGAATCTGAACAGTTCGATAATGGAAAAGCTGTGTCGCTCGGCATCCGTGGGAAGTTCTTCTTCATTCTCAGGGTTGACTTGGAACGTGTCCTGTTTGATGGCGTTGATAACTATATCAACCATCATGGTCTCGGCGTTCCGGACCCATCTCCAAACAAACTCCGCGAGAAGCTCTTCGATTTGAAACTCGAAAGGCTTATCGGGCAGAGCGGCGTGATGGGTCTGTCGTAGTCCCACGAGCTCCTTGTACAGGTTGAAGCCGTCTTGCACGTTGATCTCTTCTCCCCTCTCTTTCGCGACAGCAATCGTTCGCTCGATGATGTGCTGGGCATCTCGCTCGAAGCTCGGGAACATAGTCTCCACCAGAATCGGCCAAGGCTGTACACCCATGATGTCGGGGATGCTCCTATAACGCTTCCGAATCTTGTCAGAGAGTTTGGTGACAGCTTGGCCAAGCTGAACAACGTGGTGAAACTCCCATTCGATTGCCTGGTCGGGAAGCTTCTCTCGCACAAAAGCGTTGTAGGCCTCGGTGGCAGCGCGTCTCAGGCCGTCCGTCAGGTGGGAGGCGAATTCTTGAGCCTGCTCTGGTCTCGCGGAGAACGAAGGATCCTGCAAGATGTGCTCCTCGAGCAAGGTCATTACCGACACAATCGGCGGTGGCTTGCTCTCATAGCAGCGAATCATGAGGTCGTAAAGATCCCGCAAAAGAGCGTCGTAGAGGCTGTGCAGAGTCTGCTGATAGACAGCAAAGTCGTGCATCGTCCAGCGGCTTTGGTCAATCTCGGCGAGGCCGATGTTGTACTGGTGAAGGTGAGGTGCTTTCTTGACTTCCGGCGTTGATAACTTGACATCGTCGAATGCAATGGACAAATCGTCGGCGCCAATCTCCCTGTCCAAAAACTTCCTCGCGGCTACTTCGACGAAGGCTACTAATCTCGAGAATTGGGGGATGCGCCAATAGACGCAAAGTTCGATGAGAAGATCCGTTGACTGCTTAGAGAGGGGGGAGTATTCGGCTGCCGGGTCAGCATGCAACTGGTCGTACGTCATGCAAACTTGCAAAATGGCCTTGTAGAATGCTCTGGCGTCGGCGGGAATGAAAGTGTAGACGGCCGCCACCTCGAAATCGCTGCCCGATTCTTCAAACGACAAGGCGCCGATACCGAGGGAGCTGTCAAAGTTCATAATGGAGCCATCAGGACTCGAGATCGCCTTGCTGATTTCGGAGTAGGCCTGCTCGTTGCCAAACATGGACATTGGTCGGCCTGGAAGCGGTTTATCGGTACCCGAAGATGTTTTGGCAAGCTCTGGTTTGACGGTCAGAATGTCGAGAATGATCTGGGACAAGTGCGGTGCCTCTGCTCGTTTCCACTCCTGAAAGGCGTCCTCCAAGTCGAAATCCTCGCTCCTGAGAGCCCCGGGAGCATCAGAGGCAAGACGCTGCTGGTAGGCCTTGACGTCCTTCAGAGCCGACTCTTCTGTCCAGATATGGCGGTTGGCGTCGATATCAGACTGAACCTCGGAGTTGGAGTGACCGAATATGCGGGCCACTGTGAGAACCAGCGGCATGTCCTTGACGTCGTAGCTGAGGGGAACGAGGACTTCGATCGTGCTGCCTCCGTCCTGACTGGCGTCGATGGAGAGATTCTGGTCTCTAGTCAGAAGCTTGTTTTCCAGCGTGTGCAGTCGGCTCATCAGCTCAGGCCTGTCTCTGTCGTGGCCCTGATCGCGGAGGGTTTGCGCCACCAGCCGGATGAACATGGCCATATGCCGGTCGGCCGCTTCCTTCCACGAATCGTCTGTCGCCGACGTTAATTGGGCGTATTTCTGGTTGGCCTTGGTTGCGGACGAGTAGAACATGAGGACGTATGGCTCGAGCTTCCGGTCCTTCTCGACAGATTTTTGAAAGTTCCTCTCGGTGAAGGCCGTGTACGCCTCGGCGAAGCTTCGCTTGAGAGCGGCATCATTGAAGCCCTGCATCGGCTCCTTTCCTGTGAGAACATTCTTAATCCTCTTTTCCAGGGGCTTTTGGAAGCCGTGGGGTAGCTTGACGCTGTTGGAGCCGCCAGATACGAACTGGCCGACAAGCTCGGTGACGCTCGTGTGGGAACGTTGGGCGGGTTTCGGCGCTGCAACATACTGCTTTCGCTTCTGACGTGGTTGCAAGAGGTAGTTGAGGTAGGCAACCCGGAGGGCGAAAGTGTAGGCGTCGTCGTGGCTGACAACGATGTTGCCTCTCGAGTAGCCCCTCGGTCTCGTGCTCTGTCTGTTGCTGTTCAAACGGCGGTTTGGCATCCACGAGCTCCTGGAGGCGGACGACATGGTCGCGGCAGGACCAGTGATGCGCGGGGAGACGGGAACTCGAACGTGTACGGCGGCGAGGAAGATGCGATTATGTCGAAGCGGTCATTCTCGAACCAGCGCAGAATGGCCCGATATAAAGGTAAACGGCTCAGGAGGCGGTGGGCGATGAGCGGTAGCGGTAGGGGTAGGGGTGGTTGGCGGGCGGCGGTCGTCGAGCCTGGCGTCTATCGTAAAGTGAGGAGATCGGTCGTTCAAAAAAGGCGAAGTTCGAGAAAAGCTGGAGGGGAAAGCCGCAGGCCCGTCGGATGGAGAAAGAGGTGGAACAAAAGGACGTGGCCGTGGACGTGGTGTTGTTCGGTCAAGCAGCCGCTCGGGGACCCTCTAGAAGGTTTGGGGGTTGATGTCTGGCCAGCAGGTGACACACGTCATTGGCAGAAAAGGGGATTGCGGTGACTGCCGACCCCTTGTGCTTTTTTCGCGGTGGAAGGAAACATCAAGGGCACGGGTGGTACCTGCGGCCCTGGGCGGCGCTAAGCGGCCCCAGTAGCGGTAGCTCACGCCTTTCCTCAGGAGCGCAGGTACCGCACCAGGGTAACCAAGGTGCCTATGGATACGGATATCGGGTATCGATGATGCCTGACGGGACCCGTGGACAACAGTGGACGGGGGGGCCGGGCCACAAGGCCACAGGGCACTGTAGTTCTGGCCTGACGATGCGGGCGATCTATGCGATAATACGATGTTCTCTTTCTGGAGACACGACGACGAGAATGGACGGACAGACCGCAAACACACAGATTTTTGAGTATCTGTGGGCTTCGAGAGCCATGCGACAAAGCTTAAAGGACGGCAGCAAAGAATCACTCGGGCCTTCTACGCTGTCAGGGAGACGGAGCCAAAGCAGACAAGGTCTGAATAGAAATATCATGTATCCGTAATTATTCGTTGGATGACTGTCCTCGACATCTGTTTCAACGAGCCCTTGTCCTACAAAAAGTTCTGGTCCCTCCCCCCTCCCCTCCTTTCAACTCTCAAGCCCCCTGGTAAATTACGTCCTCATCTTGGAGGGATTTCTCGAACAAGATCTCATCGCCATGTCTTGAACAGGACGCGCCGAATGGCCTGGCTGGCGCCTACTCGAAACCAACGTCAACCTTTCAACCCGTACCATTGCAAGAAACGCATGTTCAATGGCATGGAAATCGTCACATGTATCTCCTATTGTTTCGTTCTCATCCATAGGTCTCTCAGCCTCAGCCCCCTAGGTACCAACTGCCTAGTACTTACCAAACGTTACCTCTTCCAACGTCGACTTCTGCTCCCCTCTCTTTCTTCCATTTGGTTTTTTCCCACTTGATGCTCTTCTTTGTTTTCTTCTCCACATGGCGCCCGAGGGGCCATCTCCGTGGTGTGGTCGCCAACGCCAGCAAGTCACTGGTTCGTCCGGACCCGAGACGAGGGGCCTGAACGCGCGCATGTCCGTCATGCGCCCACCGCGGGTCTTCATTTCCTGGGCCTCATCGACCTGCAAATCTTGAATCTCGCGGTGGCTACACAGCTTGTTGTCGTTCAACGCTTGAAGCCCTCTACGGGCATCGTTTGCTGGCACTCTGTCTGTCATATTCGTTTCGTTTGTCCGATTTTGCATGCTTGCTATTGTATCCCCTCCTAGCCAGATATGGGGCGCAAAAGTCGGTGTTAGTCAGTGCCTTGGAGAATACGAGCTAATCGGCCGAGACGACGGGTGTGAGTAGGTCGGGCCATACGAACCCGGACCTGATGGATTGACGATCGTTTCGAAGAAGCAGCAGCAGCGACGGCAGGGCATTGGTCGAACTTCTGCAGAACACGAGCGGTCGTCGTAGTCGTGCTGCACTGGCTCGAGCTGCTCGTCCCAGTTTTGTCCAAGGGATCTTCCCTGCCGGAGGAATCCAACTGGGGATTGTATGCTCCGTTGGTTATTTCGCACGCATAGTCGGGTACCGCCGTTGGGCAGTCGGAGCCGTAAGAAGAAATTAAGAGCAATCGAAATACTCGCTAGTAGGTCAGAGAGCCAGACGACCGAAAAAAACGAGTTCCCGTGACCTAAGGTTTACAGAGGCAGGAGCCAACGAGGTGATTCGATGAGTAGATGGCAGGTGCAGTTGAGGCTAAAACTGCAGGTTCGAGTCGGCTCACAACCAACAAGTGGTATATATGAAGTGAGACCTTGTTCGTCGCCGCTCCTCTAGCATGTAGCTTGGGTCTTCAATCGTCGGCCTCCCCCCTCTACTACCTACACAACGAATGATGACAGACAAAACGACGACGACGGACGACAATACCGACGACGGACAACAACAATGACAATAACGGACGACAACAATAAGCCTAATGGACCCTATAGCCCTTAACTTAAGGACACCTAGCCATGCAATTCTGGCTGGAGGGGCGTCGGATACTAGAGGGGAAAGTGACAAGCAAGACCTCACTTTTAAATGTAATCAAAACCAAGAAACTTAACAGAGAAAAAATTGTCCAGTAGTGTGAACTGGCAAAATGGTCAGGTATATAGCGAATAGATGGCAGTATCTAGGGGTGCAGTTAAAGCTGGGCTTTTTAGCTAATTCATTGGGATGTTTTTGTTCCCAAACTCTTGCCTTTAACAAGTGAGTCGTGTACACTTGATTATTTACTCAGCCAAGTGCCCGTTCTCTGGTTGTCCCCGAGGGAAGTATAACGCGTAGTTGGTTGTGAATGTAATGGCCGACGTGTAGCTATTGCCTAAGGACTGCAAAGGCCACAATGATTCACTGGAAAACATGGAGCGCACTCAGGCACGTATGAGTCTGAAGGCCGCGTGACGAGGAGCCACCAAGGACGGATTCAACCTAACCTGTCACGTTGCCGTTAAGTTTGTCCTGCCCCTTCCTGCCTAGAGGCTGAAACTATGAGCTTGGTTGGCTTCTAGAAGTAAAAGGAACAGAAGGAGAATATCACCAACACCAGCCCATCGCAAACCATCTGGCTATGATGATGATGATGTTGATCCTGTGATGCTTGGAGTGTATCCAAGTACTGACAAGTCACGTGTGCCCAAGCTGAGGTAATCGATCGACTCGCGCATGGTTCCTCTGTCTGCTACACACTTTAGATGGTGCTGGGAAAGATCAGCGATTGACTTTTTCATCTGGCCTGGTCGACATGGAAGCCCCTCCTCCGATAGACTCCTCCTCATGCGCAACCACCCAACTATTACCCCTTTTTGTGTTTTCATATTGACGTAGAAAACGATACACCTGCAGGTACAGTGTTGGCTTGTCTTCCACCGTTGATTTGGTGCCACCAGGAGTTCCAGCGACCAAACTCAAATGCTGTTCATGAGTCGAGGTTCGACACATACCTGATATCTGTGTCGGCAAAGGGCTTGTTCCACTGGCCGGCCACCTGCCAAGGTATCTGTCCATCTGCGCTTTGCTCCCCCAAGCTGGGAGGGGCTGCCACCGAGGAGGGGTGGAGAGCAGCGGAGGCATGTCGCCCAGTCAGCCAGCTTGGCCGGGGTCCGTCGCTTGAGCATTTGAAATAGTGTGGTGATCCCACCATTTCAAATGGTGTGGTGATCCCACTCCTTTACGAAGGAACTTAGTGTTGTTAATTAGTGTTTATTGATACGGGATCCCTGCGGTCATTACCCCCCTACCCCCTCCTCCACCCTCCTGTCCCCCCCTTTCTTTTCTTACCCCCTTATCCCCTTTTTAAATGCCTTCTTAACCTTATTAAAGTAGTTATAACGTTTATTAATATACTCTATTATTACTTTGTTTTTTAGGCAAATATCTCCCTTTTAAAACTACTAATCGATCTTTTTAAACTACTTAGTAAGCTTCTATAGAGTAGTAATATTATTACTACTACTCCCTAGTCTACTATAGTAGTTAAGGAGTAGTAAAAAGGTTACTATTTAGTATAAAAGTACGAGATAGGCCGTAGGCCTTTTAGTTTTTAACTCTTAGTAATACTATCTTAGCTTTAGCTAGTTAATATACTAGTTAATAATAGTAATATTATTATTAATTATTTTAGTTAGTTAGTGGCCTATAGTGTATATAGCTACTACGTTAATATACTTAGTATTATTAGGTATAGTAGTTTTAAGGATTTAAGTAGTATAGTAATAAAAAGAGGAAATCTAGTAAACTATAAAGTAGCCCTACTAGCTTGTCTTTTATTTTTATTCTATAAGTTATTAGTAAGGTTTTTAACTTACTAGCTAGCTTTAAGGGTATTTATATACTTTCCCTAGTTTTTACGAATGTATAGTAGTGTATAGTAGATACTAATAATGTGGCTGGAATTGAGTTAAAATGTGCGTTTTTGCCTCTACCGATGATGGTGTTGAGAAGGAAAAAAAAAAAAAAAAAAAAAAAAAAATGGGTATCAGGTGTGGTGATCCCACGCGCCGTGGTCACTGTCGACGGACATTGCGCTGCTGACCCCGCCGCGAGACCGCGACCCAGCAAGAGGCAGCCGACGGACGCTGTAGATCTGTCTCTCGAAGTCGAGAAGCGCCAGCTGCATCAGATCGCTCCCAGAAGCTGCCTGATACTCAATACTGCAGCAGCGGCAAGCAGGCTGCGCGACACGGCGGGATGGAGGGTGCCATTTTGCCAGCGTTTAATAGATGCAGGACCAGTGCAGAACAGGAAGCTGGAGTTGTGGGTTCGAGGCCGGGCGACAGGGGTCGGGATAAATGTGAATCGGCGCCAATCTCGTCGTTGCCAACTGGAGTCTGAAGTGGGCTTGATTCAACGTCACAACGGGGAGGTTCCCATTCTGACATCGCTCACCCAGGCAAAGTAGATACTACGTGGTGTAGACAGACTCATGGCGCTCAAGAAAACCGCCAACACGTCAAGCGCACAAGAAATCTGGGTAGATATCTACTAGGCTTAGAAGACGAGAGATAGGGAGAAGGTAAGGTACCGTACATTAAGTTCTCGGGGTAAGGTAGAGGTTGCAGCGGGTGGTGCTTCCTCAAGTGCCTAGAGGTAGAGAGTACCTTGATTCTATCCTGAAGCCGCCTGACACAACCCTCTCCAAATCCAAGGCACAGGTACCAGAACACAGCTAAATACCTCTGCGCCCCGTTAGACCGTTGCCGAGGACAAGGAAGGTACCTGCAACAGCGGGCCTGAAGAGCAGCAGACAGATGTACCCGGTAGTGTACGTATTTTAGTGGTTGTGGACGTGGAGGCAGCAGCACCGCACTACTAGCGGCAGTGGCAGCGGCAGCGGCAGGCCTCTGAGGCCGCAGCCTGGTTCCTCTTTTGATATCGGATCGCAACATTCAACCTTTCGCATTTCCATGACTCTCCCACTCCCCATCTATTCTTCCGTTGCCGCTACTCTACCGTCATTTTAGCTCCCGTTATCCAAGCTCAAATCTCTCGCCTTTCTCCTCTCGCATCCCCCTCTCCGTTTAGGCCGTTGTCCTCCTCGGCGTCTCAAAGCTGGCCACCCAGTCCACGTTCTCGTATCCGCTCCTCGTGGGTGTGGCTTGTCCTTGTCTTGCGCCGCCAAATGTCCACGATCCTGGCCGGCCTGCGACCCCGCGCTGCGAAGCCCACCAGCGACTCCAGGTGCTCTCCTCCCACCGCCGCACTCGCAATAGCCTCCTGCTTCATGCGCCGTTGACCTACGGATGAGCATTTCGACATGGGCGTCGTTAGCAGCAAGCCCGACGATGGGGCTACCCTCTATCTAAGAGACCAGAACCGACGTGCGACCTCCCACAGACCCCTTCTGCTTGCCGCTCCATGCACGCAGGCAGCCTTGCGCGGTTGCCGTCCGCTAACCCCTCGACACAGTATCCATATCCTCCCTCGTCATATCGAATCCCAGAAGACGTTCCGCCATAAACATTGTTCCCAACGCATTTCCTGCCACCAGAGTATCGGCTTCTCGCCCCCTCGGCGACAGCAGCCCCATAGAATTTGTTCAGGTACGTCCGTCCGTCGGCGCAGCCAGAGACGCCCTCTCCCGGCATCTCCTCCGGCCTCGTTCGCTCTTCATGCACTGACCGCCGCTCTACAGGACACTGAAGTCGTTACCAGCCCTGGCGGCGCACCAAATTTCATTCTCAAGCTCACTGACGACGACGAGCTAGTCTTCACCTTTACCTTTATCATTCGACAGGCACAGCAGTTTGTCACCAGCGGCACCACCGAGACCGTTGCCACTGTCGATACCCAGATCAGCGGACTGACCTACGTATACGCTTCCACCCCGCGCGAGGTGGAAAATCTCGTTACCCGCGAATTCCACGCCGATCCGAACCTACACAAGAATGCCAACGTCGAGTTGGTAGGAGATTTCGGAACCGGGGGCACGCCCTCGGTTTCTTTCGAGTGGACTTGGAAATGGAAGCCGCCCAAGCACGTCGAGGACAGAGGCGGCGGATGGAGGAACTCTTGCAGCGTATGTGGACCGTCGGAGCTTCCCAACGCCTTATTTGCACCATCTGAACGTCGTGATAGTTTGTCGAGTATGATCCCCGAGCCCACCGTCTACATACCTTGGCCAGCTTCTCGTACTGGGTATCAGGTAAGTCCCCGCCCTTTGTAATTGGTTTGTGCCCCTCGCGACTGACGACGCCCTAGGTGCGGGTTTGCCGCTAAGCCACCCCAGTTCGCCCTCTCCTCCGTTTCTTTTGACCGCGCCTCCCAAGATTCGGGTGGCTTCTTCTCAATCAGTTGACTCGCGTATCAGCAATGCTGAACTGGAGGAGCCCTCTTCCCCTTTGCCAGGCAATACGTCCTCGGCCACCCTGCTTCCGGTGCAACCACCGCCTGCGCAAGAGCCTGTCAAGGTGGATGTTGCGTGCCCCAAGCCCACAGACGACGTCCTGGTCCCGGACGACGGCCCGGTTTTCAGAGCAACGATCAAATCGCTGGAGCAAAAGACGGGTAACATGCGAACGCAAATGAAGCGCGTCCTCAAGATGGCCAAGCAAGCACACGAGGCCCAAGTCGAGGCCAACAAGAACTTCTCCGAGTTCATTGATACGCTTCGCGAGGCGTCCTCGACCAACGCCAATGCCGTGCAGCCAGCCATCGAGCACTACTTTGACAAGATTGCCCGGGAGATTCTGTCGTACGAACGACAAAACACAGTCAATCTCAAACGCATCGTAATCGACCCGCTGGATAAGTTTTACACGGTGGACATAAAACAGGCGGAGTCCAAAAAACGAGACTTCGAGGAAGAGAGCAAAGATTACTACGCCTACGTTTCGCGATATCTCGGCCAGCGTCACGACTCCGTCAAGGCTAAGAAGCTTGCCGAGAGCGATACCAAGTACCAGACGAAACGTCGCAACTTCGAGCTCAAGCGTTTTGATTATTCCAGCTTCATGCAAGATCTTCACGGCGGGCGCAAGGAGCAGGAGGTTCTGTCACACCTCACAAGATATGCCGACGCTCAAACAAAAACATTCCTTGAAGCGGCGAAGAAGATCGATACCCTGCTGCCGCAGCTGGAGGCCCTGTCGAGCGAGGTGCAGGAGGCTGATAAGGAATACCAGTATCAGCGACGCGAGCGCGAGGAGAAGAGAAGACTCCTCGAGAAGAGCAACCAGCCATATAATGAGCCAGAGCCGGTGCTTTCAACAACCAACAGCAGCGGCCAGGTTGCGGGCTCGAATGGTAGCGCCTACGTGTCTGACAGCGACCTTGGCCGAGCGGACAGCACGGGTTCTCAATTGAAGGCCGGGCTGGCTTCGGTATCTAGCTCAGCGACAGCCATGGCCTCTCCTGAGCTTTCCAGGTCTCCAGGCAGCTTAGGAAACTCTTCGGTTGGAAGCCCCGCACAATCTTCCAAGTTCAAAGGTATCCGCGACCTGGAGGAGAAGGATTATGGCTTGGCAAGCGCGAGCAGTGCGCAACGAAAGGAGGGTTTGCTATGGTCTTCGAGCAAACCTGGCAACCATGTTGACCCCCGTAACTTAAAACAGCAGGGCTGGCACAAGTAAGTCTTACCCCGAGGCAGCTGATTGGTGATGATTCTGACGGTGCCAGATTCTGGATCGTGCTCGATCAGGGCAAGCTTTCCGAGTACAGCAATTGGAAACAAAGATTGGACCTTCACATGGATCCGATCGACTTAAGAATGGCGTCTGTGAGGGAGGCTCGAAACGCGGAGCGCCGGTTCTGCTTTGAAGTTATAACACCACTATACAAGCGAGTCTACCAGGCCACCTCCGAAGAGGACATGAACAGCTGGATCCAGGCCATCAACAACGCACTACAAAGCGCAGTCGAGGGGCGGGTGGCGAGAGACAAGACCGGCGGGGGGTCCACCTCCGACTCTGGGTCTATCCGGAAGGACATTGGGTCTATTCTGACCGGGAAGAGCCCTTCTGTCGGACACAACAGTCACCATGCTCACTCGAGCAGCGCCGCGCCAGTGCGCCGCATAACTGTCGGCGCCCGGCCGACCACCCATCGGTCCACCAGCTCAAGCTACGACGAAAACCCCGACAAGTTGCTTCAGTTGCTTCGGGACAACGACCAAGGCAATTGCTGGTGCGCAGACTGCGGATCTGGAACCAAAGTCGAGTGGGTTTCGATTAATCTTGCCATCATCGTCTGCATTGAGTGCAGCGGAATCCATCGCTCCCTCGGCACCCATATCAGCAAAGTTCGGTCTTTGACTCTAGACATCAACTCTTTCACGCCCGATATTGTCGAGCTCCTGTTGCTTGTCGGAAACCGGGTGTCCAACATGGTCTGGGAGGCGAAGCTGGAGCCGGGCGTAAAGCCGGGCCCCCAGGCATCGCGAGAACAACGGCTGCGGTTCATCACGGCGAAATACGTCGACAAATCATACGTGGAGCCCATCTCGGGAACGCTCTCGCGTTACCAGACCGCTGATGATACGCTTTTGGCGGCCATCAAGAAGAACGAGATCCAGCAGGTAATTTACGCCCTGGCGCTGAAGGCGAACCCGAACGTCACGGATCGGTCGCGAGGCACGCACGCCGTCTTCTTGGCATTAGCAGCCGCCGACCCGGCATCGCCCTCACCCACGCCGGGGCAGCCGTCGGAAACGGACAGGGTCTCTCCCTTCCCGGTGGCAGAGATGCTGTTGCAAAACGGAGCGGATATTCCGGCGACGATGCCAGCCTTCCCCCTGAGCCGCAGCGCTCAGCTATACATCGAGGAGAAACGAGGTCGCAACTCGGGCTTCTCGAGCGACACGGTCGGGACACTGCCCGGCCACATAAGCCCAAACGAAAAGCTCCTTCGGGAGAGAGAGGCGCGGCTCCAGAAGCGAGTGAGCGCGGGAGGCCGCCTGGCTAAGAGCCCCATTCCGGAAAGGTAGCGACCTACCTGTCTTGGGCGGCTGGCACGTTTTGAAGTGTGCCCTGCTTTTGTATATCACTTAAGGCGCAGCCCCCTTGCCGTCGGAAAGCAAGGATCGGTGGCGAGCGACTATGATTACTGAGTGCAACGATGGATGATGGTATATTTGCATGGGCTAGGGGTAAGGAAATAACGCTTGGCGTACTTAACTGTCGTTACTAGGAAGTATCTAGGCTTTGAGAGCCTGGCGGTTTGCCGGGCGAAGTGCCATACCATCATCGCACGGCAGAGGAGGACCAGGAGGAAATATGTCACATGTAGTATGCGTACTTGGCTGGTGGTTGGTGTCCGCAACGGGCATGTTGGAGTAGGTCTCGATTGGAAAGGGCGAGACGATGAGAGACAGAGCTGATCGACTTGTGCGCTTGTTTGTGTGTGTTTGCGAGTGTGTATGGATAGTAATAGTAATGAGATGATGAACACAGCTGTCTCTCGGTGACTCGGTGAAGCTATATGAGGCACGGCGAGGTGAGGCGTAAAGAGGACTTGCAAGTTCCTTACGCTAGCTAATAGCACGAGTGAGCTTGGCCAAGGGACGAGTGAGCCACCCACGTGGGCTGGTGAGCGTGAACCAAGCCTCGAAGTGGGCGTCATAGCCACACCTAGTGAGGCGGCGTTCCCTCGAGAGCGGAGACGACAGATTCTACAGTGGTCACATGCGATGAGGGGATGCAGTCCTGACGAGGCCGCCGCCAGACAGGCTCGTGACGATGTGTCTCGGACTGTCGAGAGAAGTCGAGATGACAGCGCGGGAAGCTGAGCGTTTCACCAAAACCTGTCAAAAAGGCGTGGGCCCTGCCGGTAGTAGCTGCAGAGGGGGGACTCGGGTTGACATGACTTGACCAGACCGTCGGGATCTCGATCGGCCTTTGGGGGGGTGATGAAGCGAGGAGCTATCAGATGCGCGGCCGGCGCGCGGGCTACGTGCGGCGGGATCAGGCACAAGACACGAACGAACGAGGCCCCTCGGGGAGGGTGACGTGTGGTCTTGGACCAGGGGACGAGGAGGAAGGGAAAAAAAACCATATGAAGGCCGGGCAAGCCACCTCACGCGGCTGGTGTGTGTGTTTGACTTTTTTTCCTTGGTCATGACGAGCGAGGGAGGAGTTATTTTCAATTCCGTCGGCATGGGAAAAAACGAACAATACGATATCACGGATCGAAAAGAGGGAGTCATATCGGAATGACCTGACCACCGGATTTCCCATGTTCGGAGCTGATCAACAAACCAAACCAGCCAACCATCCATCCCCTCCCCACACCACACATACATACAGCGAGCGAGGCACAGGGCATGTCGTCTTTCCCGCGCAATAGCAACCCACGACCCTGCAGCAAAAAACAGCAAGGTCCTTTTCCATTTCCCACTCGTTAGGCTTGCGGCCTGCCGACCGACCCTACCGACCCATCACCTATCCATCACCCCGGGGACCCACCCCTGGACACCCACCGCCACCAGCTGCCGTTGCCGCCGCCCCGAGGACAGAAGCCCGCTGACTGGGACTTCGGTACGGTGTCTGGGTACCTCGATTTCAGGAGGCAGACAGCAGAATAAGAGAAATCCCGAGGGCTGCATCGAAAAGACGAGGCTGCCTGGCGCAGGAAGATCCGAACATTATCAGACGGTTTGGGTCTGTTTGCGGTTGGAGCTTCACGCACGAGCCGAACAAGCTTGTTGAAGTTCAGCTCGAGTCTCTGACTGACTTTCGAGTGAGTGCTACGTACTTGCAGCTGCTGCAGTCATTTCGCCTCGGCGCCCCACTTTGGCTTTCGACTCACACTGCACTGCACTGCACCGCGAGGCAGCTCCTGCTCACCTTACCATCGCACGGCCCGCCCCCCAATCCGAGGAAGAGCAAGAAAGGACCCTGCCTGCTGTTGGTGGTGGTCCAGGTGCACCTAGCAGTCGCAGTCGCAGTTCAGTTGTTGGTGAGGTACTGTTCATACCTACCTCTCAGCACAGCAGTACCTTAGCTACCTACCTACCTACCTACCTTGGGTGGGCTCTCCACCTGGAACTCCCGGCCCAATAGCTAGCTCCCCCCATTTCCAGGCTGCAGTCCGCCTCCCAGCGTCACTCGCTCCTTTGGCCTTGTCTTTCCTGCACTCTGGTTTATTAATTCGAGCCTCGCCGTCTTCCCTCCCTAGGCAACACTCTCACTTTCCATCACCAATAAGACCATATTCGCACACGTACGCATTATACCCATAGCCGTGTGCACAGTCGACCTTCCTGTATCGGTCTATCGCCCTGTCTTGTTCCCCGTTGCACAGAGGATCGCCACACCTCACACCTGGGGCGGGATCCATAATCATCTACACTACCTACTTACCTTACCTACCTACCTGCGACCTTGTCTTCGTCTCGTCCTGTTGCCTCCGAGCCGCTGGCCACCTACCTCCAGGCGCCGACAAGCCTGCGATTATCACACGTAACCGAGGCCATGTCGCCCCCTCGTACCGAGAAGAGCCAATTGAAACGTCCAAGAGTGAGTCGCATGTTATTCTGCCCGGCCTTCTGGTGCGCGATCCTAAACCGTCTCCCCTTGTCAAAGGGCTCTCTACCAGAATCGGACCTGGACGCGAAGAAGCCCCGCCGCTCCGAGAGGTTGTCCGTTTCCGAAGATCCCGACAAGACCCCCGTCTCCCACAAGCAGCATCTTCCCTCCCCGGTCACGAGAGGAGGTGACTCGGACGACGCCTACAAGGAGCCAACAGCTACGCCCCCGGAGGGGCGCCCCAGCCAGGTCTACCATCGCGAGAAGGAAGACAACGCGCAGTCGCAGGCCCTCCACAACATCTCCTCCCCGCCCCAGGACACCCAGGCCTTCTCGCAGTACCCGGCCGAGACCAAGGATGCCCTCTCCGACGAGGTTGAGGACGAGGTGAAGGAGGGCGTCTGGGGCTACCTGTTCCCCCTCGATACCAAGTATGGCAAGTGCATGGTCATGAAGAAGAGGGCTGCCTGCCCCATGCCCGACAAGCTCGAGGCCAAGGACTCGGCGCCTGAGGACAAGAAGGGGAAGTCGCCTCTGAAGAAGGAGGAGGAGGCTTACGAGCGGACAAAGGTGAAGGGCGTCGCGTCCGGCGGATACCTGATCGGACGCCACCCAGAGTGCGGTAAGCTTCGCCGATTGCGTTCCGGGGCAAGCAAGAGGCGACGACGCTGACGGAGTGCAGATATCGTCGTTGACGATCCCGTGGTATCAAATCGGCACTGCCTGATCTTCACCGAGAACAAGGGCGGCGACACGGTGGCTATCTTGGAGGATCTGTCGAGCAACGGCACGTTCGTCAACGAGGCGAACGTAGGCCGGAACAAGCGCAGAGAGCTGCAGGAACTGGACGAGATCGCCGTCCTCGACAAGGCCCGCTTCATCTTCAGGTACCCCAAGAGCCGGCAGACGAGCGCTTTCCTCCAGCAGTACACATTGCTCGAGAAGCTCGGCAAGGGCCACTTCGCCGAGGTCTTTCTTTGCGTCGAGAAGTCCACCGGCCAGCGGTATGCCGTCAAGATCTTCACCAAGACCCCCGGCATGGAGGAGAGGTCAAAACAGGAGGGCCTGCAGCAGGAGATTGCCGTTCTCATGGGCGTTAGCCACCCCAATGTTCTCTGCCTGAAGGATACGTTCAACGAGCGTAGTGCCGTCTACCTGGTGCTCGAGCTGGCGCCCGAGGGAGAGTTGTTCAACTTCATTGTCATGAAGCAGAAGCTCTCAGAGGACGAGTCGCGCAAACTCTTCACGCAGCTTTTCCAGGGCATCAAGTACCTGGTAAGTGTCCTGGCAACAGCACGCATTGTCGTTGGCGCTGGCTAACAAGACGCAGCATGATCGGAATATCGTCCACCGAGATATCAAGCCAGAAAACATCTTGATGGTTGATAGGGAGCTGCATGTCAAGCTGGCTGACTTTGGTCTGGCCAAGATAATTGGCGAGGAGTCGTTCACCACAACGCTGTGTGGAACACCAAGCTATGTCGCGCCCGAAATCTTGGCGGACGGTAGGCACCGAAAGTACACCAAGGCCGTCGACATTTGGTCCCTCGGCGTTGTGCTGTACATCTGCCTGTGCGGCTTCCCGCCGTTCTCGGACGAACTCTACTCGAAGGAATTTCCCTTTACGTTATCGCAACAGATCAAGAGCGGTAGATTCGACTATCCGTCGCCGTATTGGGATTCAGTCGGAGATCCAGCTCGTAAGATACCCTTTCGTCCGCAGCGCAGAGCGGGGGACTAACATTTGTTTCCAGTTGATCTCATAGACTCTATGCTTGTGGTGGACCCAGAGAGGCGGTACACCATCGACCAGTGCCTCAACCACCCTTGGATGACACAAAACCAGCCCGGTGTAAACGACAGCACCGATGGTTTGGTGGGTGGTATCCAAGGCCTGGAGGTTCACCGACGAGGCGTCGTCAGGGAGAGAACGCTCCTCAGCTCAATGAACTCCGTCGAGGTTACCACCAGGGTGCCCGGCCAAGACAACCAGAAGCCGGTCAAGATTTACTCGAAGAACACGGCGAAGGTGGTGCCCAAGGAAGACGACCCTGCATCACAACGAGCCGTTGGAGAGTTTGTCAAGATGGGCGGAAAGGGCGATGAACCTCTGTTCGGTGCGGACGGCGACAGCATTTACTCGAAGACGGACATTGCGGGCGCGACGAAGAATGGGAAGAAGGATTAATGGTTGTAATATATCTCAAACTCAGGTTCTAGGGGCATGGTTACCGGGTATCATCAGCTGGACACAGCCGGCGATGGGGTCAGTTTCAGTGTGGGTTGTCGGACTGTTGGAGCCGATGAGACCAAGTATATGTTGCTCGTGGTGCAGCCATCAATGGCCTGTCGATGACAGGATCGGTTCGAAGGTATGGGTCTGGGTTTTACTATCTTTTGCACGGCCGCCGAGACTCACGGAGGGGAACGACAAAAGTTTGGCGTCTGATTTCGTCTCGATGACACTGAAATAATACAAATAAACATGGACCATCTACGAAAATTGGGCAGTTTAAGTCTTGCATTCAGGCACTTGGTCGACGAGACCCTGGCATTGCGAAGTGCCAGGATACGTCCAGCAACATGTACTATCGGCAAAAGAAGCAACAACCGCTGCCGCTATGCCGGCTCCGGAGAGCGAGAGGAGCTCCGTTTCAAGCGTTTTGGTGGGGCGCACGGCAGAGCGGATCGGGGCGGGCCCCGGCCTCTATTGTACCTAGGTACCTCGAGCTCGTAATTCCTGATGATATAACGGATCACTTGGGGATAAACCAAACCTACCTTGAAGAGTGTGTCTTAGATAGTGAATGACTCTAATTCACACATCATTCTCTGTAAATTTCCCAATACTTGCTGGATGAATGTGAGGCTTGACTGAGATGCGACTTTGGACCCCGCCTCGGCGGCAGGCACAAGACGAGTTACTGTCCACACCGCCTTCGCTTAGCGGCAGAAAAAACACATTGTAGCCCTGTGGTCCTCACAAACCCCTCCATCAAAAGAGAGGTCGACGGTGGCTTCGCAATCAGGACGACTCACCGCGCAAAACGACAGACCGACCCCCTGTCTCCGTTTTCCCAAACGACACGCCCCCCCCCTCCATAGCACATTTTCGCATTCTCTTTTTTTCCGGGGATCCGTCTCTCTTACTCCTCCTCTTCCCATTTTTGCCAACTCCGCAATAGCCTCAAGTGTGCCCAGGACCACCACACACCACCACCAACCACCACTTCCACCCCCCCGGACACCCACACGCAGCAGCAATCATGGCGGCCGGAGCGACCCAACAGGCGCAGCCGCAGCTGATCTTCGTGGACGGCTCCTTCCAGGAGCTCGCCCGCGAGATGGCCGACTACCTCCACATCGCCGACGAGGTCAAGCCCCTCGTCGAGAGCGAGGGCAAGAAGGAGGAGGTGCTGGCCAAGCTCGTGCGCTCGTCGGCGGCCCTGTCGTCGGTGCCCGAGAAGGAGTTCACCGCGGCGTCGAACCTGATGGTGCACCTGGTGCTGCAGTCGGAGGATCCCAAAAAGCACCTGCCGACCCTGTGCCAGGCCTTCTCCAAGCCCATCGCCTCGAGCCCCGTCAACGGCGCCGGCCTGAGCCTCAACGCCCTCAGCACCATCTTCAACCTCATCGCCCCCGAGAACCCGATACGCTTCAACGTCTTCATGGCCATCCTGCGCTTCCTCAAGCCCCACGGCATGTTCGACACCATCCAGCCCTACCTGAAGCACCTCCCCGCCTGGTTCGAGGACTGGGCCACCAGCGAGGAGTTCCAGAGGCAGATGTACGAGGAGATTGCCGAGGTCGCCAAGGAGGCCGGCAAGGAAGAGTAAGTTGACGAAGAGCCTAGCGCATGTGTTGGGAGAGAGAGAGACGGAGCTTCCGCGCTTCGTTTCGCGACGACAGAAAGAAAAGAACTAGACTGACGAACCATTGCAAAAACACAGGGAGAGCTACGAGTACATTCTCAAGGCCCTGCGCACTTTCGACGCCGACGAT
Organism: Colletotrichum magnum; assembly: GCA_022457145.1. Taxonomy (NCBI): domain Eukaryota; kingdom Fungi; phylum Ascomycota; class Sordariomycetes; order Glomerellales; family Glomerellaceae; genus Colletotrichum; species Colletotrichum magnum. The sequence continues at coordinate 49,638 of JAJHHK010000295.1, forward strand.
AAGGAGGAGATCGGCTCCAAGGACGCCCAGCGCCTCTCCCTCCGCGCGGTCCGCGACGCCCTGCTGTCCAGCACACACTTCCTCTTCACCGACATCCGCAGCATACCCTCCGTGCAGAACCTGTCCGAGACGCACCCCATCTACTCGCAGCTCCTCGACATCTTCGCCGAGCAGGACCTCGAGGACTACAACGACTTCAACGACGAGCACGCCGGCTGGATCGAGAAGGAGGAGCTCGACCACGACCGCCTCCACCGCAAGATGCGCCTCCTCACCTTCGCCTCCCTCGCCGCCCAGACCACCTCCCGCCGCATCGAGTACGCCGCCGTCTCCAAGGCCCTCCAGGTCCCCGTCTCCGACGTCGAGATGTGGGCCATCGACGTCATCCGCGCCGGTCTCGTCGAGGGCAAGCTCTCCCAGCAGGACCAGGTCTTCCTCGTCCACAAGGTCACCTACCGCGTCTTCGGCACCCGGCAATGGCAGGAGCTCGCCACCCGCCTCGACTCGTGGAAGGGCACCCTGTCCAACCTGTACGACGTCATCCGCAAGGAGCAGGCCAACGCCAAGGCCCAGAAGGAGCGCGAGGCGCAGGAGGCCGAGCGGAAGGCCCTCGGCGGCGACGACAGCAAGGGCGGCAGCGGCGGCCGCCAGCAGAGGCAGGGACGCCGCGGCGGCGACGGCCAGCAGCGCGAGCCCAGGGAGCCCCGTGAGCCCAGGGAGCCCAGGGAGCCGCGCGAGCCCAAGGAGAGGACGGATAACGACGACTAAACGGCGTTTGGTTTGAGCGGTGATTGTGTGGGCAATGATGAGGTTTCTTCTCTCTCGAAAGCCCCCCGGGGGGCTTAGCCGCATGTCCTATCTCTCCTCCACTACCTTGGCCCCATGGGGCCGAGATGGTAGAGAATGGCAGAGAGGGAGGATCAAGTCGGGAGAAAACCTTCCAAGGTACGGCAGCGTCGAACACCAAGAAAAGGGGGCAGCTTCGTATCTAGGGGAAGCCATGACTAGAGAGAGAACCCAAAAACGTGTTTTATGTAATTACGGCAAAGAGAGGAGAAAAAGGAAACGTATTTTTTGTCTGCGTTGTGGTGTGTGTTTCGGCGGCCTGAGTTGTAGAGTTTTATGATGAAGAGCCAGGAAAGAGAGGACGAGTATCCCGTAGAGGAACGCAAAACATTCCCCAGCACCCAACTCATCTCCCGTTTGACAGAAACTGTCACTTTCTTGGGTAGCTCAGTCGGAGTCCCAAAAGAAGCATGAACGAAGTCGACGTAACGAACATAGTGGATGTATGCACATGGGTATTTCATAAGTGTCCTGGACCAAGCGAAGAGTGAGATGTCCAACACCAGCCAAGGCGAGAGACAGCGTGTTTATCTATCAGCAACCTGCCTTGCGGGGCATTCTTTCTTTCTTTACTAAGTGAAGCATAAGCAGGAGACACTAATAGGAAGTAAAACACAAGCTTCAAGAGGTCTGTCTATTGAAATGAAAAATAAAAAGACCCACTGAACTAACTAACCACCTAACCAAGGGCACGCAACAGATTTATAGAACAATGAGCACAGGTGAGAAATTGCTCTGTCATGGTATCCCTCTCCTAGATGCGTCTACAAGCCAAAGGAGACTGGACGCCTTGCGAACACATACACGTGCCGTTCTTGCAAAACGAGGTAGCTGTAAAGCAAGCTAACTACACGGGTCTCGGAAAACATTATGCCCAAAGAACGAGGCCGGAGAAATCTGCCATGGAGACACAATATATAAATGTCACGAGGCAGACCCCGGCCGGAGACGAGAACACAGTAAGTCTGGTAGCTCTCTTATGCACACACACACACAGCCAGTAGGTGACCACAGAAGGGAGTAGACAGAAGCTCCCAAGGGAAGGGATACAGGCGGAAAAAAAGTATCAAACTCTCATTCAGTACGAATCATACCAAAGCAACAACCAAGATCTGTTCTTTTACAGAAAGAGAAGAAGTCGTTATTTCTGCTCTTTTGTTAGGAAACACAAAGTGTGTCTTTTGATATTGCTCTGGTGGTATCCGGTCTAGAAGCCCCTTTTCTTTGTCTAGATACAATCTCGACATAGGAGGTGGAGTGATGTGTCAAGGTCTAGCCCTGGATGATAAGATCCTCCTCTTCCTGACAAGGTCAGAGTTCTCTATATGGCGGCTTTTCTTCACAATAGCACTGATCCCTAGCTTATTTTCTGAAACTGGGAACGTGTTATTCGTTCATTAGAAGCCCTGTTGTCTTTTAGTCCACAGCAAGGTGGTGAGTGATACTTAAAAGTCAGACAGATGTGTGAGATCTCAAAGACTAGAGCAAGTTTCTTGTTCACATGGGTATACAAATGTATGAATGGAAGAGTCGGCAATACCCCTTAAGAACCAACAGGAACTTTACAATAGACACACTGCACAAGGGAGCAGAACTAACGAGTAAAGAGAGTTATGTAGCGAAAGAGAACCCACGAGCCGTATTTTATGTTAATTTACAAAGTACAACCATTGCCCAAATTGCAATGCGCCACGCCCATTGTTGCGCGTGATAACCCATATGATCTGAAGAAGCTCCAGTGCTTCTCGCAAGCGCGCATGGCCCAATCGCCCCTAGTGAGATCGGCGAGATATATCTGTCCCCCAAAGTCTTCCTAAACCGAGATCTGGGAGGGGATTAAGACGTTCCGAGATGCTCCTGCCCTGGTAACTGAGCTCTCCACCATCACCATCATCGTCAGCAACATCATCGCAGTCCGCATAAATATGCAAGCTGAGTGGCGATGCTCCTGCCCTAGTAGTTGAGCTCTCCACCACCACCGCCAGCGACGTGATCGAGGTCCTCATAGCTCTTCAGGCTGCGGCCCTGGGTAGCCTCCCGGGGACCAACGGCAGCACCTCCTGCACTGTCGGCCCATTTTCCAGCGCCTCCGCGGCCTCTTCCACCCATGCCACCATCCCAGCGCGGGTTAGGACGACGGTCGTAAGGGCCGCTTCGATAGTTGCCGCGACCACCACCCATGCCTCCTCGGCGAATGGGGCCAGGTCCGCCGCGGTCATCGCCGCCAGCGTTCCATCCAGGCTGCGCCCCGGGGTGTCCGCCAAGGAAGGGCGGGAATCCACCGGGTGGCATTGGGAAGCCCGGGATCGGCATCATACCATTGATGGTGAAGTTCTGCAGGTTGAAACCTCTGGGCGTTCCAGTAGCAGGCTGACCGTTTGCAGGGGGGAAGTGGCCATTGGAATTGGCATCAGTCCTGGACGGAGCAATGTGAGATGGGTCCATCACATAAGCGTTGATGAGACGGAACTGCGCGGCGGTTAGTTGGACACGTTGTCAATCAAGGGGGCGGTACTGACCTCCTGCTCGACGCCCTCGAGCCACTCGGTGTGGCGCTTCTCGACGTGCTTGCGCCAGAAATGCTCTTCCTTGAACAACTTGGTGCACTCCGGAACCTTGCATCTCCACTTGTGCTCATCCTCCTGCTTGACGTATTTGAGGAGCTCGTCACTCACGGCGTCTTCAACCGGGCGGCCTCCAAGCTTGCGCAGATCAGCCGTGTCAGGTTCGAGGATCTGCATGATCTTATCCTCAAAGGTCTTGACCCAGTTGTAGGCGCGCAGCAGTTGCTGTTCTGCCTTGCCCGTAGTGCTGCGGAACTTCTTGTCGGTATCCGCCGCTTCGCCTTCCTCCTCAACTTCACTTCGCTTCTTGCCCGGGAAAGGTTCCCCGTTGACACTGGCACGCGCCACAGCCTTTGCGGAGCTTCCGAGGGTGCTTCTGGGGCGGCGCAAGTGGCCACCAGGACACTTGCGGGTCAACTCGTGAATGGAGTCGCTCTCGAACACGCAGAAGAAGCAAAAGTTGAAAACACGTCTGAGATACTCAATCATGAGATCCAGCTGCTTCTTCTTCACGATCAGGTCTTCGTCATCGACCTCCTCGTCGTCATCCACCGCACCCTCCTCTTCATCCTCATCGATGGCGCCATCCTCGCCGTCATCCATGGTGTCAACATCCAGGTCACGCTCGCGCTTCGCCTTCGCCTTCTTGCTTGTGCTGGCCGGAGGCTTGAGGCTACCTGCATTCCTCAGGTCGTCGACCTTCTCCTCGATTTTCAGGACAGCATTGAAATCCGAGCCAAAGTCTTCCTCAAACTTATTGACGAGGCGCTGAACAAGGCCGAGATCCTTCTCGATTCGCTCGGGGGAAGAGAAGAGATCCCAGAGAGCCTTCTTACGAGGGTGAGTAGGGGGGTTGTGAACGCCAACGTGGCAGACGAAGTCACCCCTGACCTCGTCCTTGACGGTCTTGCCGTTGATGGCGTCCAGGGCCTTCTCGGCGGTCGAAACGACAGCGGGCGATTTCAGAGGCATTTCGCCCTCCTCGTCCTTGGGGTCGAGACGGTCGACAACAGCATGGGCAGCCTCAGATGAAGGATGGAGCATAACCCAGCCAATACGGTGGTATCGCTTGCTGGGGTTGGGGTCGGACAATGAAAGCCATTTGAAGCCGCCTTCATCCTCTCCGAGATGTTCCTTGCAGAACGTCTCCAGGTTTTGTCTGCTCACGTGGGGTGCGATGGTCTTGATGAGAAGAGTGGGCTGATACAGGTTCTCATCCCGAATATCGGCGCCGTTGGCGGGGACGAGATCTCCAACACCAAGGATCTCGTTAGCGGCGGTAGCCTCGCCCTCCTCCTTCTCCACGGTGCCACCCAGGCCGTTGCTTTCGCTCTTGGGCAGGCCCTCCAAAGAAAACTCGTCAAACGTTCCAGATTCAAGGTCTTGCTCCCACTGACTGTAAGCGCCTCGGCGGAACTCGTTCAGCTGCGCTCTGAAGCCATCGCGGATCTCAGGGACATATCGCTCGCGGAACCATTGCTCCTTCTTATGCTCAGCAACGAAATTGCGCGCCATCTTGGCCTGAAGTTCCTCCTTGTAGGCATCGTATGCGACTTGAATCTTCGCCTTCTCCTTCTCGCGCTCCTCCTGGGCTTCACGGGGGCCGCGCGCCCTCTCAGGCTCGCGACGACGGCCACTGCGTTGGCGCTCTTTCTCCTCCTTGATCTTCTCGTTCATCCGCCACCACTCGCCAAAATATGAGAAGCCGACTTGGTAGGGAAGTCTAGCGGGCTCCGTGAGCGGGTTGACTGTCAACGCTGCTGGACCGCTGCTGGTATCTTGTCCCGGAACGTAACGATCAATGTTGGCCGGCGGCGATCCTATGCGCCGATCGCCTCTGTCGCGACGGTCATCTCTGTCACGGCCGCTGGTGTATTCGTCGCGACCACGCCCTCTGGGCTCGTATCGGTCGACGGCGGCAGGGGAACGGGAGCGGCGTCTGTCACGACGCTCGTGGCCTGCAATGAAACATTAGCAACGGGACCAGGGAATCGTATCATCCATCGCCGTCGCGAGGACAATACTTGCTGTATCAACTCAATTGACATAGAAAGCTGGGCTGTACGTACCAGGAGATCGGCCGCGGTAGAAGCTGTCGCTTCGCTCCTCCTTGACTCGCGGGTCGTCGCGACTGCTCCACGTCCTGTCGCCCGGCGAGCGCGCGGAGGAGTCTCGATGGGAAGAGTACGAGTCCATCTTTTCTTTGTCGTGCTAACGCGTACGAAGCGGAAAGGAGAGGCGGTAGATGCGGTCTCTGAAGTTCTTTGTTTTGTTCGGGAATTGGATAGGCGGCTTTGCAAAGCCCGTATTAAGTATCGCGTCGGGTGGCCGGCAGGTTGCGTCTCATCTGATGTCGGGCGCTTGCTTGATCGGAAAAGGAAGGAACAAGTAAGGAGAAAGCCTGTTGTTTGACAACGTGATTGCGGTTAGAGAAATCATTCTTGCAGGCAGGAAGGTACGGCGTTTTCAGCGGGAAAAAAAGGATGACAAGTGATTAAGAAAGAGAATTGAGAATTCGGGAGGCGGCAGGTAAAAAGCGGTGCAATTGCCAGAGGGCAAAGATGGAGTTAAAATCGGCTCGTCTCGAAGGAGATTAACAGAGCAAACGGAGGAAAAATTGGGCGCCAAACGAGGCAGGCCTGGGTAGAGAAAAGTATGGTTGACAAACGGAGCAAGGCTCGAACAGGAAGCCAGGCCAGAGGGAGAGAGAGAGAGCGGGTTGGGAGGCTTTGTAGGGAAGACAGGTATTTGGGGGGAATCGGAGATCGAGAGGATGAAGGGACAATGGTGCAGCAGGTAAAGATGATGCAGAAAGAAAGGGAAGAACGAACTATTTCGGTTGCGAGGACATCTGCCTCGACGATGAGACGCGTGGTGTTGTTGTGGTCCCAAATGAAGCACTCTGGGATGCACGAGGTAAAGATGGGGAAGTAGAAAGGCTGACCTGCTGCCGAAGGGCGACGACGACACGAGACACGCCGGGAACAAAGAGCCGACTGGAGCCACCGGAATGGAAGGCGCTCTGAGGGACCGGGGCCGGAGTATCTACGGAGATTTCTGTACCTGTTAAGTGCATATACCTAGCTTGAAATATATGGGATGCTTTGTCATCAAGGGGGTAAGTTTGGGTCCTGGTCCCCATGTTGTCAATCATGTGGACAGTTGTCGCCGACTGTCAAACATCTTGAAGCGATCCACAGGTATGGATATGCTTTTGACAGACAGAGGTTGTGTTTAGGATGTTGTAAGCGCACACTTAGGCTCTGCAACTCATAAGAGAGGAAAGGCACGATGAGAGTACCTTTGAGGCTGTCGGCAGTTGCGTGCCACGGCGAAGCCAACCTCTCCCAGCTGTTCGCAGCCGCCGTGCCGCGCGCCGTGGGTCAAATTTGCGATGAGCTGCAGGAAACAGCGGCCGATCCGCAGCGATCTCCAGAGCTTCACCCCTGCAGCCGCGACAACATGTCCATCTGAGGAACGGAGACCCCATCTAATGGGAGCACATTTTTTAATTCATAGAAAAGAGAGATGACAGGCCGCTTAGCGTGTAACGACTTTCTCCCGAGCCAGTCATTCTTCAAGAATTGACAATCGCTCAGTGGAAATCGTAAGTTGCTCGCCTTTTTCCATGTTCGCTGGACGAATAGCAATGCATTGCGTCATAGCTCTGTAGCTACCTACCTATTCTGCTCGCACGTCGGACTGAGACCCGCTCCGAGGCTCATATCATCGCATGTTCCAGACGAGAAACAACACCCGACTACTTTGCTTAAAAGAACACAATAGGATATCGCGAACACCCAGAAAGCGCTGCTGACCTTCAATTTTCAACTCGACGCAGATATAGACACGAACTGCCAGCCAACAAATCGCAAAGATGACAACCTTCATCCCGGCCCTGACCTTGCCCCACCAGGTGTTCGAGAGTGCCGCGGCATCGATCCTCCTGCCCATAGCTCTTGGAACCGCCGTCGGCTTCTCGTCGCGTCGTAAGCTTTCCCCTTGCGTCAAGTTGGTCAACCCAGATAGACTGATACATGACCGTCGGAATAGCCAAGGAGACCCAAAAGACCTATGCCGCCATCAAGAACCCTCCTCTGCGGCCCCCGCCGCAGGTCTTCGGTCCAGTATGGACCATCCTCTACGGGTACGGCCCTCTTTCGGCACCCTCAAATACACGCAGACCTCTATACTGACACGCAAGCCGACAGCATGATGGGCTACGCCGCCTACCGCGCCGTCGACACCGGCCTCTCCCCCTTCTCCACGGTCGAGCACATCCACATGACCAAGCAGGGCGCGACCCTTTACACCATCCAGCTGGGCCTCAATCTCATCTGGATGCCCCTCTTCTTCGTCTTCAAGCGCCCCATCGAGGCCACCGTCGACATCGTCGCCCTTCTCGGCATCAACACCTACCTCACCTACCTCTGGGGCTCCGTCGACCGCGTCGCCGGCGCCTGCCTCGTCCCCTACCTCGGCTGGCTCGGCTTCGCGACCTACCTGTGCGCCGGCGCCGGGTACCTCAACAACTGGGACCTCAAGGGCGCCGAGGCCAAGGCGGCCGCCGCCAGCGCCGGCAAGAAGGAGTAGTGCCGCATATGCGGCGCTTCGGTAGAGCACGATGGACGGGAGGAAGCAACAGCGAACTGTCTATTTTCTCAGGCGTTCTTGTCATAAAGCATGTTCCGTAGGGTTCCTTGTAGAAACTTCAAACATGAAAGCGAACAAAAAAAAGTTGATAACCACGCTCACATCTAACCCCCCATATTCTCTTTCTTTTGTGTAGGGTTTCCCGGCCATCTCTTGGTCGGCGAACCTCTAGTCTCTCTTTCTCTCTCCTCTGCGAGAGAGTGTATATACGCGATCAAACGAAGCTGTCCCGTTACGCCTCTGAAAATGCCCTTTTGAAGAAATCAACCCTTTTCCGACCACCACCGACCCAAGTCTAGGATATCAAAAGAAGCAAATGTGAAGGAAAGACAAGCGAGTCTACTGCAAGGGGAATTGTCGCTTGAGGCCGTCGAAAACCATGAAAATGAAGGCGGAGCTGGGCGCGGAGCGCAGGCATGTAATGCCGCAGCCCCTGTACAGGCCGCGCAGCCCGTGCTGCTTCCAGACGAGAGCGCCCTCCTGCCAGAACGTGCGGCCCGCCGACTCGCCAATGGCCGTCGTCTGCATGCGCGACTTGATCGTGTCGGCCGGGAAGAAGAGGAAGTTGTACGACACGCCGCCGGAGGCGCCTGCCAGCGCCTGCTGCCACAGAGGCAGCGGCTTGGCCGCGAGCGCATCCCTCTCCGACTGGCTGGCTGCCTTCCTGCCGTTGAGGTGGTAGAACATCCTGGTGACCGTCTCTTTGCTGCCGAACCACGCCGCGCAGCCGCCAGACTCGCGGATCAGGGTGCCCATCTGGCCGTGCCAGAAGCCCTTGATGCCGTTGTGGCGGTAGATGTCGCGGACAACGGCCAGGGGGCGTAGCTGCGCCCGCGCAGAGCCGTCGGCCCTCGCAGGCGCCTGGATCTTGCATTTGACCAGCTCGACGGGCGTCAGGACATAGGACGTGAAGAAGCCGGAGAAGGCGCCGGTGAACCACAGGGCCGACAGCGAGAGGTCCTGGCCCTGGGGCGTCCAGCCGGACGAGTATACGACGCTGCGCCCGATTCGCTCGAAGAAAAACAGGCTGCTGTTTTCGAGCGCGGCTCCTACGAGCGGCGCGCTAATGCCGCGGTAGAGACCACGGAGGCCCTCGGCCTGGAAGGACTGGCGGAAGCAGTCGAGCGGGCCCTTGTAGCGGAGGGGCTGGTTGTCGGGCTGGGACTGGAGGCGGACTTTGACCGTGTCAAAGGGGTACTCGATGTACTTTCCGACGACGCCTGCGACCTGCCGAGAATTGCCTCATTAGCACACTGCGTAGAAGCACTGCTGGGGACGCTCATGGACCTACCGAGCCGTAGACGATGTCCTCAATCGCCTCCAAAGCCGCAGTGCGGCTCTTGTTCAGCGACACCGATGCGTCGTGGTGGGGAATCTCCATGGCTGCTGCCGTGTCCATCATGGTGACGTTCGAACGAGGAAGAAGTCGTAGAAGCTACCTGAGCTTGTATATACAGAAACAAGTGGCCGTGAGGTAGCACCAAGGAGGAGAGGAGGGCCGGAAACCCTCCTAGTAATGCCTCAGCAAAGGTCGGTGAGGGTGACGAAGAGGGGTGGGAGGTTGATAGTTTGCTGTCGGACCAGGGCAAGCAAGCTACCTATCCGCTCAACCGCTGTGCTGCTGTTCCTCTGCGGCCGCAAGTTGTGTAACAGAAATGCCAGCAAGGAGCAAGTGCAGAACCAGTTGAATAGAAAGTCTATTCAGCACTGTCCTCACTGCTCCCCCTCGTTCTGAGTTGAATCAGGGAGGTGGGATGACYATAGGACGGAACGGGGGGGCGACCGCGGGGCAATAGCGAAAGTGGCCGTGGGTGCGTGTGTGTGTGTCACTGAGCGCGAGAACCCGGAGACCGTTTGGTCATCCCACCTCCCTGCCTCCCTGATTCAACTCAGAACGAGGGGGAG